>JAGFPH010004061.1:59623-88466 GCA_018207615.1 Philaenus spumarius | reverse complement strand
AAGCCACAGGTACCAGCTAGTAAAAAATAAATGTCGAGCTTGTCTTGTGAGGTGTTATATAATTTATTGATAGATTAAAAATTTGAAAAGATTCTCAAAAGCATTTCAACGGCAATGCCATCTTCAGTGACACACGAGCTACAAATAATTAAACTATAACTCAAGGTTATTTATTTCTAAGAGAAAAACGTTTTTGTTAGGCCTACTTTCGTATATAAGCAATCATAAAAAAAGAAATCAAGGCAAGACTGGTGAGATCACATGCCCACTCTTTAAAGGGTTTACATAAATACAAATACCCAACGATCTATAATTTAGAAAAATATTTTACAAAAAATTATTTATTACATTTTTTAATCATTAGAAAAATTGTGATTTGAAAATTCTAGATTTTAGGGTAGCAAGCCACTTTTAAAAACGTTATGGATCGAAAACTAATAACCAAATAATCAGAATTGATATGAATGTTTTACACATTTAAAAAAGAAAGTCTATATTTTCACTTACCCCTTTCTCCAGGAAAAAGATATTTTTATATCTCTTAGTAGTTTCCAAGATATAAGGTAGAAAAATCAGAATCTACAAATTAATTTGTTACATAATTCTTAGGTAAATATCTGACTTTGAATTTTCATAGGTTTTGTTACATGAAAAGAAGCAGGATAAGTACTAGACTTAATACTTTATATATTTTTTTCAACATTATTAACTACACTTGAAGATGTAGGCATTCCAGTAAAAATGTTTCTGAATTTATTTCAAAAATCCTTAGATAAAATCTGTACAACTTAGCTAATATAAATAAGAATGTTATTAGCGAATTTCCATAGGAAAAATTGCAGTGACTCTTGTGGTGAGACCTAATTTCGGGTGTAGTAAATGAGAACCGATCATAGTCCCCAGAACACGTATTGTGTGTGTTCACACTCTAATATCTGTATTTTACGTCCAATTTGGTACAAACATTGGTTTTCTAAGTCACTTGGACGAGTTTGTTAGCAATTTCGGAAGTAACAATTTCTTAGATTTTTCGTACTAGAATGAAACATTTTTGGGGTTTTATCTAAAAAAATAAATAGAGGATATTATTCTGCACATTTTTTTTTTACACGACCTTATATCCGGCTGGTTCCCCCAGAATCAATAAAAACGAAAAATACCATAAAAGTACTTGGTTAATTAAAATCCATGCGAGGTATTTTAAAGTAAGGGCATCTTCTGATCCGGGAACAACGTGTGGAATTCAAACTCGCGAAGCGGTCCATAGTCCAAAGCCGTAAAGTCTAGGTGCAAACTTGCAAAGCACAGTCGGTAGTCCGATTCCGAAAGGTCCATGGGTAAACTCTCAAAGCGAACGGAATGAAGCAGCCTGTAAGCCTGGAGGCTGAGGTGCAAACAAATTCTACCAGTATAATATTCAGTGCCTTCGTGAGTAGACAAATTTCCCAAATAGTTGGTTGAAACCTTAAAACATACACATTGAATTTTTTAAATTCACTTAACTCACGTCAGCGGTTTGGCTGCGTGATTAAATTATTCTTGTTTTAAAATTAGTTTTTAATATTGTGGATTGATCATATTTTGTTTCTGAAATTTGTCATTATTTGTGTTGCACATGGTGGCAAATGTCCAAACAAAATAGATTGTAAAAAAAAGAATATTTGAAATAATGATTTAACTAAAGAAAAAAATTTGCATTTTAATGGAAATTTAAAATTTTGCAATTATTACTCTTTTATATGCAGAATGTCTTTGTAGTTTTAGATTAAAAATATTATTTTTCAAATTTAAATTTCTTAAATAATCGAGCAAACAAATATTTAAGTACAGAGTTCGTGGAAAACTGTTTTTAATTAATACTAACCCAATTGCTAGAAATGTGAAATTACGTCGATAAAAATTGTACTTGTATTTTTCAAGTACAAGATAGGAACAAAGGTGAGGGTTGAAATGGTATAGACAACCAACAAGCTGTTTGTTCATGGATAACAATATAATTTGTCTTTGGTACTAGTACATTAATCATAAACATGTGTGAGGCACTTTTGACAGGTATATACAAAGTACAGTTAAATACAGAAGAATAGTAACTAGAAAAAGCATTAGAATGATATAAGAAAATGAAAATAAGTTAAAACATAATTATTGTTCATATTTAACAAATCCTGCCATGATCTGACACGTACAGTACATTGTGTAAGAGTCAATAGTACTACTTATTACAAAGATTTATTGACTATACGTTTCAACAGGCCAGCTTTACAAATTTTCTACATTACTTTTCATACATTCAGGGTTAAGCTTAAGTCTGGAATGTAAAATGGTTATTTCAGCTCTTTCAGTTAAGACAGACTGCACTACAGTCTAGATTAGGGGTAGTCAACCATTTTATACCTACCGACCACTTTTGTACCTCTTGTTAGTAGTAAAATTTTCAGGGCTGTGCAAATAGTTCGAAAATAGATTCGAATCCGAATCCATCTCTGGATTCGATAGTCGAATCCGCCATGCAAAAATATTCGGATTCGCATTCGAAAATGAGTTCGCTAATCCAGATTCGGTTCGAAAGATCGAGTAGTGACTGAAAAAATTCGAAAATTTTTCAAGGATAAAACAGTACGAATGAGAAAAAAAATTAATTAACGGTTTTGAACACAGAATGTTGCACCATGTTAGGCTGCTGTGAATTAAATGTTTTACTGCAGCCTATAAGTGTTGCAGTTTGATTTCTTAATTTTTGACATTACCTGATTTAATTAGCCTATTAAATTTGTATTATGTTATTCACTTAATAATAATTATTAACTAAATTATGATACCAGTTGGTAGGTGGGCTGTATTTGATTGTGTTAAATTCCCAATAAAAAGAAGTTGGACTTGGATTCAATGTTAGTTTTTAATATAATTTAATTTTAAAATAAGCTGCTCACAGTCCAATAAATAATAATTTTTATAAACACCTTTTAAAATGTATAATTTTTTAATATTTGGTATCAATTCAACAAACTTTAGAGGATTCGGATTCGATTTGAATTCGTAGACTTGAGATTCGGATTCATAGGCTTGGGATTCGGATTCGTAATTTGCCTAAAAATATTATTCGGATTCGATTCGGATTTGTAATTAGCACACAAATATTATTCGGATTCGAAATGACTGAAAAAATATTATTCGGATTCGATCTAGAATTTCTGGATTCGCACAGCCCTGAAAATTTTCTAACCCAGTTCCACAGTAATGGTTAAAGTAGTGAAGTAACTTTACTTTATAAAATTTTTTATTTGGACGCTTTGTAGAAAGATGTTCTCACAATCGACTTGGCTTCATCGCATCATTGGATAATGTTTTATGACACAATAAACACATAGGATATTGTTTATTTACAACAGATTCTATGAAACCCATCTTCAGATACTCTGGCAATAGCCACTAGCGTATTTCTTTTTTTGAGACATGGACTTACAATATTTTGTTTGTTTGAAGGTGCAGGCACATGCTAACTCTCACAAATCTAACTGCGTACTGACCAGTGCTACCGCAGAGCCAGTGCTGTGTATGGATTGGGTTTGGGGGCACCGAGTAACAGCTCTGCTTGCGCAGCTGGTTGGTGATTAAGGAGATGAGTGAGAACGGAAGAGTCTCTTTTGTTTGCGGTCAGTTACATAACATAATCCAAACTTATGATACAAATAGTATATTTTCTGAAATTTAAATTGTCACGCGTAATGATAGTCTAATGAAACCATGTAATCTGGAATGGCACTAGTGTACGGTAGGGACTTAGGCTAACAACAGATGAGACACCGGTGTACGGTACACTAGTGTACGGGACATTAAATGTACTATCAATTAAATGTGTGTCAACAGATGAGACACTGAGTAGCGCGCTACCAGATTCTGTGGCTCTACGGTGTCTCTCCCCGCGAGAAGCTGGGACACCGGACAGTGTCCCGTACACCGGTGTCTCGTCTGTTGTTAGCCTTAGTTGACTACCGCTGGTCTAGATTTTGAGCTGCGTTATCTTCAATTTATTTAATCTGGTAAATACGATTCGGCCCTTCTATAGACTCGGGCATAATCGGTAATCATTGTATTATCTCAGGCATTGACCTAGGTCACTACTGCCTTTTTACTAACTCTAGTCTAGTAACCCATCGTATTAGCATACTGAAGGCTGTTATTTTCTTCGATATTCAGTTTTAGTGTACTTTAGTTAGCGTCTTTAATCTACTCAAACTTTTCCATTAGAAGTATACACTACGAGTTATTAAAGCCAAATAGTTCTATCGGTACATGTGACTCCTACGATCAAGCAAAAACTGGACATCGTTAAGGGACTTGAAGAAGGTGAAAACCAAAACTGTATCTCGCATGATTATAATATATGATTTACAATATATATATATATATATATGGAGGGCTGTTCGGAAAGTAACCTCCGTTTGCTCACTGCGTGGGAAGTGGGTGGAGTAGTGCCGCCATTCTGACATGCACGGCAGGTCAGTCGGCGTCCAGCCGTGGTAGAGTGAAGGTCGTCCGATCGCTAGTTGTTTTTCGGTCGCTTGACAAAATGTGTGCTGCAATAGAAATTCCCGCTAAATGTGAAGTACGTGCTGTCATTAGATTTTTCACAGCTAAACAATATTTGGCAGCAGCAATTCATAGAGAACTTTGTGCTGTGTATGGCCCAAAGATAATGAGTGAAGGAGTTGTTCGGGAATGGGTGCGCTCGTTTAATAATGGCCGAACAAAAGTCCGTGACGAAGAAAGAAGTGGCAGACCATCTGTGGTCACTGATGAACTGGTTGAGAAAATCAACGCAAAAATTTGTGACAACTGACATTTCACCATCTCAGAACTTTCGGAAGAAAATAAACAAATTTCCAGGACTGTTTTGTAACAGATGGTGATTGCCAGGTTAGGCTACCGAAGGTTTTGTGCTCGATGGGTCCCGAAAATTCAATGTTGTCTTGAAAACTGTCAATTGAATTGACAGTTACATCATCCGATAGGGAATCAAAAGAGCTACAAAAAAGATGTCTTGTCATTTTTTGTTAAAATGTACGGTTTTTGAGTAATTTAGGTTTGAAACTTTCAAACAGCCGCCATTTTGAAACTCACAATTGGATTTAATCGCTTATGTTTTTTGAGATATAACATGGTTAGGTTAAACTTCAGGCCAATTTTGGACTCAATCAGTCAAACCGTTCTGTAGGTAAGAATTATTTTGTACAAAAAACAAAATGGCGGATATCTAGAAAACAAAGCGTTTTCGGGTCTTTGTTTATATGAACTTTTTTTTTATTTTGACCCATAGAACCATTCCCCGAAGTTTGGAACTTTACTTATGGGATACCCTGTATTTTGTAGGTAAAATTTTTTTTGTAGTAAACCCCTAAATAATAAAACCGAAAGTAAACTTGTATCTGAAATATCAAAGTTTGTACATTCCTTGGTGATAACTAGCTATATGAAGGAAAACATTTTGCCATCTTTAAATAAGTACAATCTGTCCAATACAATGCACTGTTAATGAGTAATTGTGGTACTAGATACATACAGAGTGTCCCAATAGTCCTGGAACAGTTCAATAATTTCAAAACTGACAAAAATAGAAAAATTATTATCCGCGAGGGCGGTTACTCCTCGGATACTCAGTCAATGCCAAGAGGGCTGACAGAGTGGGTCGTTCAAGGTTGATGTGTTATGAGTGAGGAGCCAGCTTGGTGAAACTAATGAGAAAGAGGTTTCAACCCGTTCGCACTGGATTATAATACAGTTTTTAACAAAGTGGGTGTTAAAAGATTAGAAATTCGGACTCTGATGAAGGTGCAGTTAGACGACGCTACAGTGCCAAATCCTAGTGTTTGATTGGAAGTTTAAGCGTGGAGGAGAAAAGTCATGATCAACATCCGTACAGTCCGTGACGTTATCAAAGATGAATGGCAGGTGTAGGTGTCGGTTATGGTATTGCTCATCACATCATGACAGAGCATCTTGGATTCAGAAAAGTCTGTGTCCGATGGGATCCGAGATTATAGACTGAAAATCAAAAGGAGGGCAGAAGGAAATTAATTTGGAAACTCCCGGACACTCTCCCTACAGCTCAGAGTTGTACCTCTGAGATTAATTTTTGTTTGCGCCCTCTGAAAGAAGCTCCGGGGATCTGAGAACAATCATGAAGTCGTTGTTGACGACTCATCTTCGAAGTTTCTTAGGGTGGTCTTCCAAAAAGCCGGGGAAAATGTGTAGAGCGTGCAGGAGACTATGTTGAGAAAAGTAAAATAGTTTCCTAGTTAAATGAACTATGGGTTTCAGGGGAATAGTTCAATAATTTTAATGGGACGAAAAATTATTCACCCACATGTACTGAAGGAGGAATTCTTCTCAAAATTTCACTTCAAAAAACCAATACTGTAATTTCAAGGTCGAGTTATGTCTATATACACTCAAGCATCACAATTTACTTAACCAAAATTCTGTGCTTTATACTTCACCGTTAAGTCATATTTCTGTACATTTTCTTATTGCTAATACAAATAAATGTTAACAACCTGAAAGTAAAAAAAAAACACTTCTCGAAGAGGTTAATTTCACAAAGAACAAGTTTCACAAATTATCGATAACATTTGTACACTTGTAAATAAAGCTAAGTACACATATATCCTCACAAGTTTACAAGTGATTTATTAACACTTTCAGTGCTGAGGCCGGTTAAACCCGCAAAATGTGGGAAAAGAGGAAGTTTAGTCGTTGTCTAGAGCAATTTGTTTTACCCGAGTAGTCGGTAGGAACCCTTCTACCAGTAGCATAGAAAAATAGCGACTACAAAGCAACTTACGATCGTTCAAATTGGACGCCATCTTACTAGTCATTCATAAGAAGACCCTCCTGCGCCCTAACACTGGAAATGAGGGTTTTAACTACACCCAGAACGGAAAGTGTTAATATACGGTCCTTACAAAAAAAAAAAACGGTTAGCTAAAAATTATAGCAATTAACAATTGTATCTACACATTATTTGTAACTTAACATTGGATGATTGTTACATACCATCTAAACTCAATTTAACAAATAAATATAGGTTATGTTATTAAGTTACTGTTATACGTCTTATAAAGTGTGTCCCATAGAGGTTTTTATTTTTGGATAGACATTCCGGACATAACATAAACTCTACAAACTTGTTACTTTTCAGTTATGTTCCAGAACTATGTGAAACATATTCCTACGAATTTCAATTTGTTTGTATTTAACAAAAACAAAACGCAACTACCTCAGAAACAGACGCATTGTATCCGGTCCTTGCTCATTTGGAATACCATAAAAAAGAGATAAGGAATGTTTATGAGTTGCTGTCAAAATTTCTTCAACCTACAATGATTATAACTTAAATTACTGACTTATAAAAAAATTTCCGTTTCAACATGTGAAGCCAGAGTTATTTTAATGGGGATCTTTTACTTGTTACTAACATTGACGACGTAAAGTAACCAATACCAAGCAAGATAACAATTTTTCAGAACAAGAATCCTTATTTTGCTGAATGTTTATGATTATATTTCATTTTATACGATAACTAGTCGACTTGGCAATGCTTCGCTATTGCTTGATTTAATTTTAAGAGTGGTTATCCCATTTCATCCCTTTGACTTAAGTAATCGAATTTCAAATGTTTTTTTTTTATAACAATTAAGAATAATATTGTAGGAATTTAGTGCAATTTATTTTTATTGTAGCTACCCCATTTAAATCTTTTTGCTTGTAGTGACGATATGCTCTAAAAATATCCTGCTACTAATTAATATGTGTAAGTTATGAAATTTTAGTAAAATTAGTTTTGAGTAGTTTTTGAGAATATAAAAAAAGTAAGTTGTTATTATTTAATTTTAAGGGTAGTTATTCCATTTCATCCCTTTGACTTAAGTAATCAAATTACAAATAGTTTTTGTATATCCCTTAAAAATAATATTACATATTTTTAGCTTGTAGGAAGTTAGTTTAATTTATTTAGGGGTAGCATCTCCATTTCAAACCCATTCCAATTGTGAATATAATCCATCCAAGGGACTCAATCAAACACACATAAAAAATTTCATCAAATTGGTCCAGCCGTTCAGTGACATACGCACGTACAGAAGAATTATATATATAAAGATATAATTGCCTACCTTTCACTCTTCAAACTTGTTGTTTCTCATGACAACTAAGTTGCTTTGCTAGACAAACTTCATTAGTCGAAGACAACCAAAACAAACACAATTAACAATCAGTATTATGTTAATCAATATGGTTTGTACATGTAACCAATTACTAAACATACTAAACTGGTTACACAAGTATACATATACTGCATGTTTATACTACTTTCAAAAAGACATTGCAGTGTTTGTATATAAATTATTACATAACTTAACATTCTATTTAATTTAGTTTTTTATTAATCTCAACAAATAATTACTGCACTAATAAACTCATTGATCGGTGTCCAGGTCACTAATTAAAAAAAAATTATGTACATCAAGTAATCTCATTTATTTGTTCTTTGATTTTTAAAACTTTAATGCATTTCTAAACTTCTGTCTCATAATCGAAAAAAGCTCAATATTCTGAGATCGTTAACATTAAGACAAACACTACAACGCATTTAATAATACATTTGTTTATACAGGACAGCAACTGTCAGTCTGTTATCTTCAAGCACTCAAAACTCAATTTTACCGTGGTTTATTGAACACTTACCATATAGATTGAGACAAAATTTACATAGGCCAAAAAGGCAGAGCATTAAAAGTGCCTCTTAAAGAACACTTGCACAAAAAGACACTTTGTAGCAAACGCAATTATGCGCAACATGTTATAAATGAAAATCACAGTTACACGGATTTTAGCAATGACTATGAACCTATTAGAATTTGCGCAAAATTTACGAACACCGTGAAAGAAAATTAGAAATGGTGTTTAAAGTAAAAAATGTAAGCAAGGAACATCAATCGCTGACTTAGATTTTAACATCCAATATAACACAGCGATAAGACCTTTATTCTTCTAGATATATTTTTATTTTAAAGTTCTTACAGTCTTTCATAAAATCAGTTCAAATTCTGGAGTAGTTATTGATTACGGACTGGATAAGTTTAATACTCGGTAGCGTAATTACATTTGCCAGAACCATTATAGTTTTTTTTCTGGCATCTAAATTTTTCAACATTGATCCACTGAAATTAAATAATGTCCTATTCCATATTAAATTTAAATTAAGAGAGTTGCTTTTTTCTTTTCCCCACAAGTATTATCTTAAATGTGTTCTGTTAATTTGTAATGTGCCATAGATGTGCTTTTTATTTCATATTAAAGTTTTTTTAAATATTAAATGCAGATTAAATATTTATTTTTCATACTACATAAAAAATATTACTGTATTGACTTATGCTTCTTCCTGACCTTAATGTCATCAGACCTTCACTAGTTGCGAATTATTTCCTGAAAGCAGTGCTACTAATTAAACTTGGATTTTCTGTAAAGTTTTATTTGTGATTTGGTAGACATCGTATCAATGTATCTTCAGAAGGAAATAAATTGAAAAAAAGTCCAAAAACCCTGTTGTAAGATCAGGTAATAAATGAGTGAAGGTTGATCTGGTAGCCACATGGTGCTACAATTGTATTTACAAACATACAAATGTGTTCTTTGTCGCAATGTTTTAACAACCTCATGCTATTGAGCCATTATTGTTTATAAAGTGTTAGAAGTTTCTAAACGTGTTTAAGTTGAAAAAAAGAAGAACAAACGAGGTCACACGACCAAACATAAAGTGAAGGGCTATAATTACCAACCACTGTTTATTTATGAAATAAAACCTAGATTCTCCCTGGACTAATGCATTTATTCATAACCGCAAAACCATACAGATATCACAATATAAATATTTTTTCATATTTTTAAATCTACTAAATTTGTATAGCTTGCTACCAAATCATTCTCTCTTTGTTATATATAATTTAAACTGTTGCCTTTATATTACAATTTATTTGAAAGATTACAACCTAGTATGATTTTTTCGGAAAAACTATAATTCGAGATTCATAGATCTAAATCCAACGTCTGACAGACTTAAATATCGTTTACACAGTATCAAAACACAAAACATTGAATCAACACTAAAAAAGTACAAATCAACAATCAATACAAACTAAATAATAAAAAAGTTAATATCATAACTTTGGTAGATGTCTAGAACAGGTTAGGTTGAGCAAAAAACATTAAATATTTACAAATTAATTACAAACATGACTAAAGAAATATAAAATAGTTTTGTTACTACTAGTCTTGTTTTTATCAAATATAATTAATATTAATTTGATTCTTCTATCAAGTAAGTTTAGTTTTACTATTGCATAATGTCTGTTTGTTCATTTACAGTCTAAATATGACAACAAGAACAAACGGAGATTTTGCGGACATTTAGAAAAAAAATCATTAGAAATTAGCTAGATAAAGTAAATTCATTACAAACATATTACTACAAACACAGAATACTCAATCTCGCTACATACGATATTTGTTCACAACACATCTGAATTAGGAAAAATATTCATCGATATATTCATGTGAAGACAATCAGAATGATAATATGGACTTGCCCTATTTTATTATTTAATACACAGTAAGTCTTTGATTTAAAAAAAATCTAATATTAAATTCACGATTCCAGAATCACTGAGTGGCGAGCGTAGCGCAATAAATGGTTAATAATTTCAGTTGTATTAAATATTGTAATAATTCAAATAATAAATTCTAAGGTCTGGAACTAAAGCAATTAACTGTTTTAAAAAAGGAGTATAAATGGCGGCTAAATACAACTCAATAAGTCAATTCTAACTTTGTAAATACATATTGTACTACTTTACTTAAGATCAAAACAGAAACTGAAAACAGTCGGTTCCGACCTATCATCGCTCGCTATGCCGTTAAATTGTCCAGTCAAAAACTTACTGCGGCGTGATAAACTATGTCAAATTTAAAACAATTACCACAGAGACTCCTTATTACACAACATATATTACAGTGCTTCGATTGTAAGACTATAACGAACTGGACGCAGTCGCTCTCTCTGCGAGGTAGTGACAACGTTGTTCTAGTTTCTGGACGGACGCGACGAGCTGTGCGTTCTCTACGTACAGTTCTTTTACTAAAATATCAGACAAGGCTAAACGCTCCAACTGGAAACAAAAATAAAGTAGTTGGTGATCTAGCTAATACAAGTTTTTAAATATAACCTAAACGCAAGAAAATTATTATTATTATTATTTTAAGTTGTATACTGAATTCACCAGATTTAACAACAAACATAAATAATATGAACTCTGCAAATTCTGATAGCTTAATGTGTAAGGATAAAACGGTGTTTGTCACAGTCGACTTTCTCTGGTTTGGATAAAGGTACGACAGTGAAATTCGACATAGGTATAAAAACATACTGACCTGGATATATTCAATTTTACTACACATTTAAGGTAGGGCCATCAAGGTTTTTACTTAAAAAATTTGTATTTTCTATGTTTGGGAGGTTTTCTAAAAATAAGATGGTGTGGGAAGCCTGATGTCATTTCTGATGATGCCGTTAGTTGTAATGAATCGTCAAGAATTACTACAGTCATCACTCAGACTATTAGAAAATCGTTTGAACAGATTTATTATATTCGAACTAAATTCAGAGTTTCTAGATATGCATTATTATGCTTTCCTGTGATGTAAGCACCAATCAGAGGTACCCACGTAGCAGAAGAAATATGCAAAAAATTTTAAAAACTTAATTTTAAAATAGGAGTCACTTAAAAGATGAAAGAGCATACACATGTTTGATTGTAGATATGGGCTCATTAGTTTAAGAAGGTTTATTGGAACACAGAGGAGGACTTCTACAGGCCTCCCAACCATAATTGTTATCAAATAAACAAGTTCTCCGTGAAACGGTTAGCCAAAGCTGTTTATTGATATTAATAAAATAAAAAAATGATTACAAATTAAATTGATTGATTCATGGTATTTGACTACATACAGTGGCTAGCTACCTGAAATCTTTGACTATAAAACATAATAATTATTTAAACACTTATTTACAAATAAAAAACTTAATTGCTACCATGACATACAATACTTAGGAGTGAACTTAAACTAAGATATTAAAATAGTAGAGTCTTTATGTATTAGTTTTGTTACTGAAGATGGGACTAAATATTTGAGCTGTTGAGAATTTTGAGGTTTCAATTTTAAAATGTTTGAAGATCTGGACGAGAATTTGCTGGAGGTGTACATTATATTTACCCGTGTAGTAGCCTGGATATTGTTTAAAACATGCAGGTGGTGTAGTCAGCTGTGGGTTCTTCTTAGATTAGTGGTGTAGATTTATGTGTTTAAAATTAAATTTGGCTGTGACGGAAAGTGTGGACTGCATAGGTACATTAGAAGCTGGTATAGGTAGTACCATTTAGGATGGCGCGTGGTTTGCGCAGAAGCAGTCTCCCTTCTCCCTCCAACACCAGTCTTTGTCGTTTTGTAAGAAAAATACAGTCTGTGTCAAATCCATCGATTAGAGGGCCGCCGAGCAAATTTTAGTATTGGACGCGCTTTCAATTACAAGCTTCTGCACAGTACTAGGATTATTTAAATAGGACAAATTTTATATATTTGTAATCTGCGTGATATGTTGCAACTAACAGTATAAATATCTTCCAGTTTAGTAAATGTTCGGAATTTATACAATAAGAAATAGGTACTTCGATTTTTTTAATCGGGACATGAAAAAGTAGTAAAGCGTAAAATTTTTATATTTTTAGGGTAGAAAGAAACTTCCAGCGGCAAAGTTGTAGAAAATTAGTTGATCTACATATTTTATTTCAAACATTTTTCAGTCAGATGTTTGGTTTGTCCACAAATCGCTTGCAAATAAGCGCAACCAATATTATCAGGTTAGCCTAATGTAAACATATTGTTTTTTCTTTTTCTTATATCTATAGTTAATTTATAATAATTAACTGAATTAAAGAGTGGAACAGTTAATAATTTAATGTAATGTAAATATATTGTTTTTTTTTATATCTATACTAAATTCATAAGAAACTACTTGAAGAGTTGGACAGTAAATTATTTAATGTAATGTAAATACATACTATTTTTCTATTTACTTATATCTATAGTAAATTTATAATAAACTACTTTATAAGTTATAAAATAGCCTTTAATTTAAATCGTATTTTAAGCGTGTTTAGTACATGTTTTATTTAAAATGTCTCGATAACATAAAGTAAATACCTTAAGCCGACATAACTAGGGTTGACTGTACAATGCTCCGCCTAAACTTAGGAGGGGAAGTGTGGTGGGATAGGTACTCTGTCTCACTCGCACTACCCGCCCTACGCGCCATCCTATATGATTTTATCTATAGCAAAGGTGTCTTTTCTATCCCCCTTCTTCCTATTTACTGTAACAATGCTTTTTTATCATTCCTTCTCTACCTCTTTGATTTTATCTTCTTACTCTTATTGGATGTATGATATACTAAATGTCTGCAATAAGCTATTTATGGTTTTCAGAATATACAATGAGAGGAAACAGTACATGTTCACTTTTAGTGAACACACACTTCCTATAATCAGCAACATCTCTCAAACTAAAAGTCAAGTTTTAGATTTTCCAAAAAGAAACTAGGCTCACTTAAATATAAAATACAAATTAATATCGTAAGTAACATTTTATTTAAAAATAATGAAACGAAAAAAAAATACTTCAACAGGTTGTTACAGCAAAGAAAGACCTCGGGAGCTAAATGATACCTATGGCATTTTTACAACTTCCTGACTATTTTTTGTTTAAATGACCTACCTCTCTTAATTATTAGACATTAACTATCATCCTTCATCCGATTGTTTTGACAGTTACACCATCCGATAGGGAATTGAAAGTGCTACAAAAAATGTGTCTCGATATTTTTTTTGTTAGAATGTACGGTCTGTGGGTAATGCAGGATTGAAATTTTCAAATAGCCGCCATTTTTAAGCGCATGATTGGATATAATCCTTTATTTTTCTTAAAATAGTTCATTGTTAGTTTAAACTTCATTCCAAGTTTGAACTCAATAGGTTAAACTGTTCTCTAGATATGAATTAATTTGTAAAAGAAACTAAACGGCGAATATCTCAAAAACGAAGCGTTTTTGGAAAAAAATGTATTCTTGATTTTTTTTATTTTGACCCATAGAACCATTTCCTGAAGTTTGGCTGTTTACTTATGGGACACCCTGTATAATCCACGGTATTAATGTTTTGTAAAAAAAGTTATGGGTATATATAATAGTCTTTAAGTTAAATTCAAATACTCTTCCCTTAAAATACAAAATAGAAATTAATTGATGCCTGATTTTAAACCTTAACAATAACAATGCTTGTCACTTAATTTTATAAGCCCCTTACACAAATTTAAACGGGGTTTTTGTTTATTACATGATACATTTTCTTTTTTGGATTACAATAATCACTATTTAGTTTGGATTAAAAGATCAACCTAAGTTTTGCTTGTCTTACCTGAACTTTACTGGCTTCAGTATGCTGCTGCAATTTGTCCTGAGTGAGCCTCAACGTGCTTTGCACTCCTGCTAAGTCTGCACGGTGTTGTTCCCAGGAACCTTAAACCAAAGTTGTAAAGTGTTACAGGTCTACTGCTATCTCTGTGCAAAGAACTGTCGGTAACCAGATAGGCTACTTTGTGAATGTACTAAAATGCTGTGATATACAGGGTATTTCAGAACTCTATCCTATTTGTAGGTACTGTTCTTGGTCAAAGTTAATTTCACTTGTCAATCTTAATCTCAAAACAAACTGATATAAATTTGAAATTTTGCATAAGTTTTATACAGAAAAATTTTGTATGAGGTAAATGGGAATCAAGCATCACGTCATCCTACAATTTAGAAGTGTAAACTTCTTTAGGCGCACCAGGTACAGAAAAATATTGCATTCAGTAAGTGTTAATCAAACATCTATTATCATTTATTAATTGATGGTCATGTTCAATTTTATTATTAATTAATACTAGTATCATTCATACTAGTAGAAATTCGACCAATATTGATTGTAAAGTAATGATATTCAACTTGTGTTTCACGTAATTAATTGGAATTTATTATGAGTATGTAAATTCACAATTCATATCTTGACACTAAGATGAAAAGAGTGGGAAAGGGCAAAGAGGAAGCTTGATGGAATTAATTATAAATATTTAGTTAACATTTGAAATTCCTTAGAAGTAACCGATTCAACTATGAAACGGAAGAATAATTTAACAAATAAATAAGGACTCGTGTTAATTCACTTTGAAAGAAATGGAAACAACGCTAAGTACAGTATTTGTTTGGACAATTTATTTTAAATATTTTCCCATGCAGGGAAGACAAAGGAGTATTAGCTCAAACTGCCACGAATGTGATCAAAATGATTTCATTAAATTGTTTGCATATTCATTGCCATTAGCAACCAACTGCAAAAAAATAACAGATAAAACAGCTGATTCGGGTAATCAGCTTAGCAAACCGATTTTAGGATAGGCCTAGTTTATTTTAATTTATATGCGCAAAATTTTTGTTTTCTACACTTCTATGGCACAGTACCTTTTGAATGATATAACCTTCGTTCGTCTACTTTTATAACAAATACTCAAAAAAAGCTATTACAAATTTCGATGTTCACGTACTAATATAAAACATCTATATTCAGTGTCCTACCTGCAGTCGGACAAGCACAACGTATGTGATGTGGCCACAAACATTTTTATTATATTATATTAATGAGGAGTTATTCTCCGATTTTGTGTGTGTTAGTGTTGTGTGTTGTTTGAGTTCGTGTTTTATGTGTTAATACAAGCCTGACGAAGCCGACAGTGATCGGCGAAACAGCGCTGTAGCTAGTGCTACATTCACAGGACTGAAGACAATTTTGAAGGTAATTTCATTATAATATAATGATTCGGACATTTTCCATTATTTGTGCGTTAGAATCAATACACGACTTTTTGAGAATATGAATCAAATCCCGTTACCAAGTGATTAAAAACCTAAAGTTAAAGAAAACAATGTAAAACTAAAATATACCACTAACCTTAAACATCTACGCAGTACATCTCTGAGCTGAAACTGGGAAGACAAAAAAACAATATGTCAAACACAGACACACCTGACGGAAATATGTGTTGAAAGACTGGGGTCAGAACAGCAAGTGAGCCAGTGCAGAGGAAGTGGCCTATTGTTCATTAAGTTTAGTTTCTTAGCCCGCGATCTAATTAAAATCCCACGTTGTAACATATGCAGTTCTTCGAATTCGTATAAATTAAAATAGTAGCATTATTGTAATTTTTATTGTTTGTAATCAATGGTCATCACAAAAAAATGAATTAACTAAAATAACAATTTTTAAAAACGAAGCAGACAGCTAGTTTGAAAACAAATCACAATTGTAAAAGCAGACAGCTTTAAATTGAAAGTATGATAGCAAAATTTAGAAGAAATAATAAAGACAATATTTAAAAGTTTAAAAGGTCCGCGGGTTAGAATAAACAGGAAGCGCAATTGGGGCGCACATCATTAGGCTGGATTTTCCAGAAAGTTCGAGAGAGTTCCAGTAAAAAATAGAAGCGGAAGTAGCTATGTTACGATCGCCTAAAAAAACCACATGGCAAAGTCAGTCCTTCGCTAGGCTCAAGACAGAGCAGACGCATGTTAATGAGTAAACGTAAAAAGTTGTCAGAGTCCTCGTCTGTGTTAAAGTTACGTAAGAAAACTTTGTGAGTTTTTCAATACTGATGGACGTTAAAAATCAACGTCTGTGACTGCGTATTCATTTATTTGGATTTATTAATAACGTTGAAATTTATAAAGTAACAATTTTAAAATAAAACCAGAAACTGTGAACGAGTGCGCATAAAAAAGGAAAAATCTTGCAAGTATTAGATTGAAGTATATTTACATTTCTTTTTTATACTGTCTGCTTATTTTCATTTCTAATTGATACATATTCATTGAATAGACTAAATTATAAATTTTGTAGATATTAAGAAATCCATGTCAAATCGTAATATTCGTTATTTTAATGTTTTAAAAATTGAACATGTCTTTTAACCCTTTGACCGCCAACGTCCGATTGATCGGACGTCGTAATTTCCGGCGAAAAACGCCAACGTCCGATCGATATAATTTCGTTATTTAAACAGATAGAGAGTCCTAGTTTCGTGTTTTGTTATCCTAAAAGAACAAACTAAAGGATATTTAATGTTATTATGTTGGTACTACTGTTTCACAAACATATACAGCTGATTTTTTTTGCGCGCGAAGTCGTGTGATTGACTTACGACAGTCTGTCACTAGCTACTGATCGTAGTGTGTTTATACGTTCTATTTGTATTATTTAATTGTGTTTTTTATTGTGGTTTAGTGTTTTAGTTGTTTTTTATTTTTAGTTTTTAATGTGTTACTAGGATACGTATTACAAAATAACTAATACTAACTGATCAAACATCTACAGAATAGAGTCTGCACCGTCCACACTTACATAAGGTAAGAATAGGATCCAAATCGATTTTTCCATGTTTTAGAAAATATTTCTTTTCTTTGTTGTTTATCATTACATTCTCTTAAAATTTTTTACAGGGCTTCATTATTACATTTACTTCAATATAAAAATTAATTTTATGTGTAAAATATTTTTTGTTTATATTGATTTTTTAGCTCAAAATATATTTATTTTTTTTTTGTTAACAAAATTTGATTTTAGGTTTTTATTACTTTTCGAATATACAAATTGAATTAAACTTTGTTTGCATATGTTTATCTTATAGAATAGCTAAAGACAAAAAAAAAATTAAAAATAAAATTGTTCTAGCTTCAATAGCAAGGTTTTTAGAACGCTTTATTTAGAGTACTGCAAAAACAGTGATTTAGGCCGTGGCGGTTTAGGCTAGTCAGCCGCGCTAGATGCCTGGCGCCGAAAGGGTTATTATGGCTCATTAAAATCTTACAGTCAGTCAACATGTGAGTTAGTTTCTTTTGTTTTGCATCCACAATTCAATTTCTAAAGTACTTGTGCAGTGATCGAATGGCTAAATTTAATAATTGTAATAAGGAATAATATTGGCTAACCACGTGTAACAGTGTTCTGATAGATTTCTGGCGGAATGATTCGTAGGCTAGATGACGTCACGGTTATACAGTCTATGATACAGTTCACTTGGTTACTGGGTCAGTATGTTACAGGTGATTCATTAAAAGATGGAATTTGAATATATAGCATGTGTTACAAAGGATTGTCTTTAAATAATAAAGTACATTTTGAGGTTATGAATTTAAATAATTTTATTTGCGCTTCAATTGAAATATAATTAAATTTTTTAAATAATAATCATCAGTTTATAAAAAAACCAACACATTCTATATAATTTTTTAATAATTAACAAGTAAATTTTTTATTTTGAACTTTGGCTTGCAGGGTCACCATTTTTTTGTATACTTTTAAACATAATGAACTTTTTTAACGAACCCTACTTCGTTACAAATTGATCAGCCTACTTTACTTTGGGGCTGATAAAGCTAAAAAGTCTTTTGTAACGAACCAACTTTGTTACAACGTGGAGATTCAACAAGTTTCAAAGTGTTTAAAGTTAGTGGTATGTTTGTATTGTTTTCTTTAACTCTAGGTTTACGCTTCCTTGGTTTTTAATCACATGATAACGGGAGTTGATTCATATTCCCGAAACGTTGTGTATTGATTTTAACACACAAATGATGGCGTCATGTCATGTGACGTCGCGCATAACTTGGGGAGGTTTAGATATTATCTTACTTTGTGACTTGCGCCAATTACCACCCGTCTGAACAAGTAAGAATATTTTTTAAAAAGTTAATCTTCAGGCAATGATAACCTACTGGAGCATTTCACCTTAAAATCAAAAGAAAATTTGTAATGGAATTAAATACATATCAAATGAAACCACACTTGAGTGGGTGAATGGCGAAATACTTAAATTTGTTTAAATTCCTCTGAAAGTCTGTGTTGACAATACTAAATGCACTCTTTTGGTAAATTTAATTATAATATGTGATAAAGTGAAAGAAATACGAGACTTTCATGCACATAATATGTGTACTTAGCACAGAATATCTAGAAGATTCACCTACTTTACAGAAGAGAGTGCGGAAGTGATCCTTATTGCTCGTGCCTGACAATATGAATCTTGTCCTATCGTTGAGCAGTAGCAAATTAAAAACATTAGCAGAGCGGCTACACACGAGTAATTCTGTCTCGCTCATACAAAGTACCTGTTTAAATACATTTTCTTAATTGTATACACTACTTGAAAAACAAACAGACGGAATGCTGAAAGGAGTTGAATAATTACAGTGACAGCAAATTGATGAGACTAATGTTTGTGAGTCACAGTAGCGCATCATGTTAACGTCTCCGCCATTAATGCTATCTGGCGCAGAAATGCGCACTAGAAAACTTTTTTAAATTGTAACGGCAACCAAACTTATAGATATTCTGTGCTAAGTGTACAGACAATTTACCACTACGGAAGCCTAAAACAGATAGTGTGTAAGCCGTTTAATGTAAACCTGGATTACTTATTGGCGAATTTCCATAGGAAAGATGAGCTATTGCAGTGACCCTTATGGTAAGACCTAAGGTTAGGGGAGTAGTAAATGAGCACCGATTACGTCGTTAAAAATTGTATGTATATTCACACTCTAACGGCCACATTTTAAGTCTGATTTGTTCCAAATTTGGTACACTCGTTGTTTTTTTTTTTCCATGCCACTTTGTGCCTTTCGGCTAACGAGCATGTTTTTTTGGGTTTTTAATATTTTATGGTCCCCCGCGGGATTTGAACCCGGGACGTCTTGCTTATGAGGCAAGTACCATAGCGGTTGAGCTATGACAGAGGACTACTCGTTGGTTGTCTATGTCACTTGGACGAGTTTGTTAGCCAAAAAAATCCAACAGCCAGAAGCACGTTTTTAGACCGGAAGTAACTATTTTTTTTATTTTTTTGTTCTAGAATGAAACTTTTTTGGGGTTTTACTAAAAAAAATAAATGTCGGATATGATTCTGTACATGTTGTTCTTTTATATGACCTTATAGCTCGCTTGGTTCCCCCAAAATCGATCAAAACATAAAATACCATAAAAGTACCCAGTTCAAATCCACGTGGGTAATTTTACCGAGGGGCATCTTCTGATCCTAGTTTATACGCTGCGAGCAAAGTGAAGCAGACCATAACCCAAGGCCACAAGTTCGAGGTGCAAACTCGGAAAGCCAGTTTTTCTGCTGCGAGTGGAACAAAGCAGCGCGTGAGTCGAAGCTGAAGGCTTAGGTGCAAACAAATTCTACGAACATATTTCGTACACGAGGCAGCTATTCAGCGCCTTCGTGAGTAGACTGATTTTCCGAATAGTTGGTTGGAAAACATATAAACTTAATTTTGGTAATTCGCTCAACTCACATCTGCGGTTTAGCTGCGTGGTCGAATTATTCAGTTTTAAATATCTGCACATTTTTCTGGATCACTTACTTTGAAGTATTTTCTCAGTCTGCCGTTGTTGGTGTTTCAACGCCGACTGTAAATGTCGACATCTCAGTTCTTGGTGACGTAAACGAGCGCTAAGGTTATGGAACATCTGTACATCTACACTGGTCCGCCTTTCCTATAAAGATAATTCAAACTTAAAGTACATAACAAGATTTTAATAACAAACCATATACAACTTTATATTTATTTGTAGAACCACCACTGAAGCAGTATATAAGATAATTATTACTTCGGCTCGCATTAGAATGCCGAAGTATTGAAATCATGCGGTAAGCTTTTGTCTGTCTGTTTTCCTGTATACACGATATAAGCACTCACAGACGTCGTAGAAAACTTCTGGTGATACCAAAATCTTCGTAATTTTATTGCGGAGAGTTGAAAAGCTTTTGAGCTTTCTAGCGTCAGTCGTAGCTTGAAGGAGTCACGTTTTTGGGTCAAAATTTAGAAAATATTCGGTCAACATTTTGAAAATTCTGTGTGGGGTAACGTTTAATGTGTTTTTGGGTTCGGGAAAACCGATTTTGACAGTTAAAAAAAGTCGTCGCGCGTCGGGGTTACGTTTTTGGACAAAATTTTGAAAATATTGGGTCAACATTTTGAAAATTCTTTGTGGGGTATCGTTTCATATGTTTTTGGGTAGGCAAAAACCAATTTTGAGAGGTAAAAAGTTGTAGTTTCAATTCGTGTGTTCTGTCCGGACGAGCTGAAGTCTCGAAAAAGTGTTCCATCTTTTCACTAGTTTTCCCTTCAAATTATTAACAAACAAAACATAATGCAGTTTCACTTGCATTCAGTAGACGTTTTTTATGAAATTATTACAGTAAACACTTTATTTAACCAAAGTAAAAACACACAACACAGGACAGTAAGTATATCAGGCTAAGTCAGAAGTTCTCAACCTTTTTGCCGTTGCGTACCCCTTACCAACTTCTTTTCATGAATTGTACTCCTGGACTGTAATTCGTATCTAGTGCAAGTCTAGCATCAGTAATGAGGAATCAGTACACCAATAGGGTTAGCAATAATTACATAATATAATATACTATATAAAACTATATAGACCAGTCAATAGAGCAAAATAAAAGGCTAATTTTGTTATTATATTTAACAGTAAGCAACACACACAGTGACTTTAAGGGTAGCAAATATGTATGTAAACTACAAAAACTATCAGGCATTGAGCATTTTTTATGAATAAATATAACAATAAATTAGGACCTTTTTGGGTTTTTCGTTGATATTATAAAATGTTATGAATGGATCACGATACTTCCAATGGGACATTTGTAGAGAATTAAAAATCCTACAAAATGTTTATTTTAAATACCCCAATCACACCATTTTCCACCGAGAAAAGTAGGAAAAACGCTTAAATATTAATATTTTTCATATTTTTGTTATTTAAATATTAAGGACAGATCTTTTAGAAGATGATTGTTTATAATGTGTACTTTAAACAGGCGAAAGATGAAATTTGGCGCATTAATAGTTTTTCCACAATTAATTACAGTATAAACAAATTTGGTAATTATCTTGCATAATCCGCCCTATTAACCTGAGTGGCCAGAATTAAATTTACTGAACGGATTCTGAAAGTAGACATTAAATCCTACAGTTAGTATATCTTCGATTTTTTAATAATATTGACCGATGGCGAGAGAGGCAGTGGTAGTGGGCGAACCAGCAGCGGAGGAAAGCTTGATAAGCGCACCCTGCCGTTCTCTTCTCACCCGCAGTTGGTTCCCCCCACTACCACAGCCTCTTTCGATGTCGGTCGCAAATTTACGCATTTCGCGCTAAGTTCGGAAGCATGTTTATCATACTTAATTAACATTATTCAAAAATCGAAGATATACGAATTTCCTTTCGGCCGTCAAATGTATGATTGGGACGTTAGACAAGTGATAACATAAACCGTTTGATAACATTATCAAACGGCGTCCTCTGTGTTTGTTTGTCTTCTCCTTAAATAAGAAGTGGGAAGAGAGAGATACATGTTAAATGTGGCCTATTATGTCAAACTTAGGATTCATTGTAATTAATTAAAATACAGTATAATTAACGGTTTTACATACAATTAAATGCGTGTCGGTTTCGCATGACGATTTCATATTCTATGAATATACCTTTATTATTCTTTCGATCATTATAATTGATATACATCACTTACATTGACGGTTTTAAATACAGTTACACATGTCGGTTTTTGTAAGGCTAGCCACAACCAAATCATATTCTGTGATAAAATAATTCATCAATGTTAACCCTTTGTCGCCAGACGGTACTTTTAAGTACCACCCAATTTAACTGCCTTTATAAAAGGTAACAGTGGCTTTATCTACAAGTTGAGCCATGGAGGTACTTTAGAGTACCATTGCAGGTCTGTAAAACATCAGGTCTACACCTAGTTTCAACAAATGCCACCAGAAAGCAGGACTTGCTTGGCTAGTGCTTGCTTTCAATTGACAATTTATATGGTGTGATTTCCCCAATTTTTTAAAACATGTTCTAGTCTTTCATTTGTCAGTATTTTGTATTAAAAGTTTAGCATATTGAAGCATATTGCTTTAAATTAATTACTTAACTTAATAAGAACTGATCTAAGTTATTATTATAAACCTCTCACACATACAAATTAGACAGATTAAAACTTAAGAGCAACCAAGCAAACCTCCTATAACCGCTCCTAGATGGTGCTGACAAACTATCTTTTACTTTACACGGAATATTTATACCGATAGTAAAGTAGCTGAAGTTTTGTTTATTTGTCATTTTTCTTTCATGAAGCCGTAGTCTAGTGGTAACGAAGCGTCTTTCTGATCACAAGATGCCGAGTTCGAATCTAGGCTAGGGAGACCAGATATCTAATCATATCTGTGGTTTGAGGGTAGGAGGGCGGAAGTAAAGCAAACGGTGGTTGGCTCGCTTCCAAGCTGACGGGATATGACTAGATATCTGGTCTCCGGGTGGGGCTGTTTTGCGTAATTTTACTAAGGTATTTATATATGTATATATATATATATATATATATATATATATAATTACTAAAAAAAAACAGTAAAAAAAATAAAAAAATATTTTTTACCGTAGTTAACCTTAGTAGTTAATCACAAAAATAAAGAAATATATAGTTTTTTCAAATTTTATCACTTCTTGGTCCTCAAAGGGTTAAAAGAATAACACTTACAGCAGGATAAATAACACTACCCCTGTGCTGCAATTCTGACAACTGTCGGGCAAGAACATCCCTCCTCTGTACTAGTATATCACATTCAGCCTGCAGTTTGGTTCTAAAGTCTCTCAGTTTGATCATCCCTCTTCTCATCCTTTGTTCAGAACTTTTATGACAAGCACAACAACATTCTTCACTGTCTGGTGTAGAGACTTCAATCACTGGAACACCAGGCTTGCCCACAATCTAAACACACATTATACAATAATGTCAAATTATGCGACTAACAGAGCTGGTGAACAATCATTCTGCATCGCAGTTTGTGTTCAAGTCGGCCTAACAGTAGACCTATTTTAACAACTTAACTATGATAAAATATGTATTTTAACCACCCAGGAAGGGCGAATTTTTTTTAAAAGTGTTTTACGTGTTTTTTAAATGTGAACTATGTATTGTGTATGCGAGAATTTTCTTGTCTCCAACAATGACACTGTGATGTCGAAACTGCAGTCAGATGTGGCTGAGTAATAAACTACAGTTTAGAAGGTTGGTAAATGAAACGTTTTATTTAAATAATGTCCCATTAATACGAGGTTTGGCTAAAAATAGTTGAACTGATTTTCCTCGAGGTCAAAAGCTTCAGAGCCTAGTTCTGCAACATCCCTCCATTCCTACCACCGAGTCGAATACCGACCACCCAGTAGGGCCATGTACTTTGTTTGTACTATTTCAAAGTGTAAATTTGATTCTTGTGATATGACTGATAGCTTGAATGAAAGCATTATGACTGAAGACTTAATTCAAGTTGGTTTACATAAAATAATAAAACATTTATTAACCATGTAGAATTCATTAATACAGTGAATACGAAAATATCATTTATCCCTTTAGAGGGCAAGGTACATTGTCACCCAGTATACTCACTTAAACAGGCAGAGTAATGATCTGCCTGCACTCTTAAAAACTGCATGTAGTTCTACAAATAGATTTCACACCATGTTTTATTCCTAATGAGTAAACAAACCCTTCTGCATCGATATTTTAAAGTTACAATCGAATTACGAGTTCATGGACTATTGCATTTAGTTGTGGTGGTAATGTTTCATGCTGTGTCATTGTTCAATACAGTGTATTGTTTGTCGTGTGTTTATTTTTATAGTTTTCACTTTTAGCTTACAGTACTCGGTTCTATTAATTTTCATATTAGTTTAGCTCGTTTACAATAAAATGTGTGTACTGTTGGCTAAATTACAGACAATGTATTGGCAAGGCCTAGTGTCAAGAAAATAAGTTTTGCAACACAGTGGAAATTGCCTTGCCTGCGAAATGGTTAAAACTTCCGTTTTAGGAGGTCAATTGAAGTAAGCACAATTCCAAAGGCAATGTCATAGTCTGACATAGCTCTAAATGTAACACATTAATTTTAACTCCGTCATAATAAGTTGTTAAATAAAAGTAGTCTTACATTGTTTGAGAGAAGAGATTGTTTTCCAGGTGAAGTTTCTCTAGAGTCTGAGTCTTGAGAATCCTTCTGCACACCAACATCTTTTCTTTCTATAACATCCACACATAGTATGTATAAAACTTAAACTGGAACTTGACCTATGAGAAACACTATATAAATAATAAAATGTACACAGTTTATCATGAAAAATAAACACGTTTAGATGTCAGCGGTTACTGATGACTTGGTCATCGAAACGTGTTAGACGATTAATGGTTTTTTGTGAGAAACTGTGTTCAATTTATTATCCATTCACATACACATTTTGAAGTGATTATTTGTAAACTTACTGCCTACGTATTTTACATCAATTTAAAAAGTTGAAGAAAAAATAGCAAAATTTACCAATAATTTCAAATAAAATGTAGGACTACAATATTAAAACGTGTATTTATACAGCTGACATACATAGTTCAGCTGATGGAAGATGTAATTGTTTGTACAATAAACATCTGTTTACTCTAAACTGGCATGCAATTTTTCAGACACATTTTCATTACCAGCTCATTTTATTCTTTGAAATAATTTGTAATTCTAATTTTAGTAAGTTTTTCGTCAGACGTGTTGGTCATTTTTATTTTAACTTTAATTATAATTCTTGTTACATTATAAACATAATAACTTGATTGAGAAATTTAAAGTTATTAACCTTTTGCGCTCCATATTCGAACTCAGTCCGACATCGCTAATTTGCCGTTGCGCTCCACTGTCGGACTAATCCCGACACACGTTTTAATATGATTTCTATGTTCTTAATTAGTGTTGAATCTATGGTTTTCGGTCTAATGAGACTTCAATGTTGTTATTGTTAAAACAGTTTAGAAACCAGTGACAGATTATATTGGCTGTGGAATATATTTTATATATCTCTGAAGTTAAGCAGCTGTTTGCCAGTCATAGTCGAGAAATACAAGTAGCATCGTCTGTTGTCTTGCGTCTTGTATCTTTTGTTTACGCTTTTTCAAGTGGTATTTATTTTTATTGTACGTTATTATTTTGCAGTTTTGTAAAACTCTTTTGTGTAAATTTTGTTTATGTAAATAATGCAGTAATCTTGTTCTATTTTGTGTTGAGAAATGGCAAATTTTTAAACTATATGTACCATTATTTCACAAAAATGTTATTGTTGAAATAAATTTTTGAATAAATATAAATAAAATTGACATATATAAACATACATATTTACTGTAAAAAGTATTTTCCAAGCTCTGATCATTTTTATTACTACTACTTTTAAAATAATAAAAAAACTTTTTTTTTACTTGTTTGACCTAATATATTAAAATTAGGCCTACTCAATAAAAAATGTTGTTAAACTTCAAAGACTATTTTAAAATTATTTATAATAGTCACATTTAGTGTAAACAAGTATTTTAAAAGCTCTAAACTCTATTATTCTTATTTTTAATTTCATTACAAAACAAAATAATCAATTGACTTTTCTGACGGATTGCATTCAAAATAGGCCTACTCAATGAAAAGGTTTTTGTTTAGTTTTTCAAAAATGTTTTCCTTATTCTCTGGTTTATCCCGAACAAAATGATATACAATAAGTTATGTCTACTATTTATAATAGTAATGTTTTGGCGAATTTACAAAAATAATTCTTCAAACAGTAATATTTTAATTGGATCTGGTGGAGCAGCCAATTGTCAAATAAATAGAATCAAAAAGGTTAATAATGTTAGCTTTTAGATTACAATCAACCTTTATTAAAATGAAATTATAAAATATAGTTCGGAGGAAGCAAATTACAATAAATTTCCTTCTTTCTTTAAATCAAACTTTGATAGGATTAAATTCCACACATTATATATATATATATATATATATATAAAAAAAAAAAAACACTAATAAAACTACAAGGTTAGAATAGTTCTGAATAAGCAATATTCCCACCAATAAGAGTAATTTTGCGGAGTTACGAGACACATGTTTGTCTTTTGTCTCTTCCGGTTTCGAGTATATCTGACCTTTTTCTTCTAGAAGCAAACATGGCGGATATACTACTACATTATCACTTTCTCACAGTCTTGCTGTCTCTCTGAATAATGCCACCTAGTTTCTCTGTATTTCTACACTATCTGTTCTTTATCAAATAGTAAGATCCTCGTCATTTCTTGTCAATAAACATTGCTTTTTATTAATAATTATTAATTGCCTGCATTAAACATTTTTGAAAATAAGAATTTAGTTTATTATTGTTATTAAATCACACCTTATTTTATTTTTTGTCAAAATCCCTTTTAAAAATAAATTTTTAAGTTTTATTTCTTTATTCTATAGTACGTCTAATACAAAATGTATGAACTAAAAACAAACCAATAATAAAACAAAAGATTCACACAACTAAAAACTCTGTGACATTTTGTTCTTTGTGTTCGTTTTCTTGAAACAATGTCGATTCATTTCATCGACATTACAATAAAAAGTCAACTCTTTCTATTAGAACTAAGATAAACAGTCTAACTTGGATGTCTTATTGTGGGAATGTTGATCATAGAACAGTAGCAGGTGAATTTGTGGAAAGCGAGCAGTTATGTATCCCTAAGTAAATACATTTATTTAATCACTTACCAGGACTACTGTTTGATGATGTTTGCATCAAAGAGTTCACTTCGGATCTTAATCGATTCAATTCTCTTTCCCTATCTTCTGATTCTTCTTCAGTTGCTCTTCGGAAAGCTTCGAATTCTTCTTCTAAATCAGTAACCTTTAAATCAAAACAAACACTTAGTCGATATTTAGAAATTATCAAGTAGTGTAGGAAAACATATATTTACACACACTATGATCTGTTTTAGTAATTGGCAAAGAGCCAAATATTTAACATATAAAAAAATGGACTATTAAAAGTACTGCAGTTTTTGGGAAGACACACAAAATGGCACAGAGACGGAAAACTTAACATTTTCAGATTACCCTGATCAAACACCACCCTTCCAGTCACCACAATGCTGTTTTCAAACTCATTCAGATACTCCTTCAGATTCAGAACTGAAAAATTCAAGCAACAACACTACAGTAACTAGATAGATACAGTGCAACCAAGTGAGGTCTTGTTTCCTATTTGCTGACGTGAGTTGAGCAAATTTCCAAATTTCAGTTTATATGCCTATATTTTAGGGTTTTAACCAACAATTTGGGAAATAGGTCTACTCACGAAGGCGTTGAACAGCTGTCTGTGTGTACGCAATATATTAGTAGAATTTGTTTGCGCCTAGTGGCCTCGCTAGTTTGCACCACTTGGCTTCGAACCGGGTACTTTTATGGTATTTTACGTTTTGGTCGATTTTGGGAGAACCAAACGAGCTATAAGGTCACGTAAAAAACAAAATGTGCAGAATAACATCCTACATTTATATTTTTAGAAAAAACTCTAAAAAAATTTAATTCTCGTAGTAAAAATCTAAAAAAAATTTGTTACTTCTGGTCAAAAAACGTACTTCCGGTTGTTGGATTTTTTGGCTCATACATATATACATCATACCTCCGATGACAACTGTGTTGGAAATGGATAAGGATTTTAATATGA
>JAGFPH010004061.1:40392-59613 GCA_018207615.1 Philaenus spumarius | reverse complement strand
AAAGCAAAGAATGGAAAGGCGCCGGGATATGATCGTGTTCCTTATAAGTTTCTTAAAAATAGTCCAACAAATGTTTTGAGCAATTTACTAAACATCTTTAACATTATATATACTTTGGGGAATGTGCCGGATGATTTTTCAAAATCGATAATTTTCCCTCTCCACAAAAAAGGTGATATTAATATTGTGAGTAACTTCAGAGGAATATTATTTTCTGATTGTGTGTCGAAGTTATTTACCGGGTTGCTTTTGCAGAGATTACAGTTGTGGGTTAAAAAAAATAATATATTAACAGAGTATCAAACTGGATTCAGAAAGGGATATTCAACAATTGACAATATTTATAAAACTGAAAACAAGTGGCAAAGGTAACAAACTCTATTGTTTTTTTATTGATTTTAAATCGGCCTTTGACTCGCCAGACAGAAAAGCAATTTATTATAAGCTATATTCGACTGGAGTATCGTCAAAGTTTTTGGAAGTTTTGCAAAGGTTATACGTAAATACAGAAGCAAGGGTGTGGACATCGCGTGGATTAACAGAATGTTTTACTACTGAAAGGGGCCTGAAACAGGGGTGTTTACTGTCACCACTGATATTTTCTCTGTATTTAAATAATATACACGAGGCATTAGGAGGAGGTATAAATATAGCAGGAGTTAATATAAGGTGTCTACTATATGCGGATGATGCTGTTATAATAGCGGATCGTCCAGAAATTTTGCAAGATATGATCGACAGGCTAGAGATTTACTGTGATTTATGGAACTTAGAATTAAATTTAAGTAAGTCTAAAATTGTGATTTTTAGGAATGGAGGTAGAGTAGCAAAAAAGAGCAGTGGAAATTTGAAGGGGAGTGTATACAAATTGTAAAAGAATACAAATATTTAGGTGTATGGTTAAGTTCAAAGCTATCTTGGGGCAGACAAATGCAAGACAGATTAGGGGCGGCTAAATTTAGTATAAATGTAACATATAGTAAGTTACTGAATAATAATAATGTACCAATGTCTGTAAAATTGAGGTTTTTAAAGCAGTATTTAGGGTTGTATTGTGTTATGCAGCGCAAGTATGGGGTTATATGCAATCTCAAATAGTTGAAAAATTGTATACATTTTTGAAGTGAAAACTTCTTTAGCGGAGTTGGGCACTTTTTGCTTGGGGAAAAAGCATTGAATTCGCGACCGTTACCACTCGAGATATAGTATGTATCTATATATATATATATATGTACGCAACGCGAATATACTACATAGCACTTCTTATTGGGAGAGGAAAAAGCATCAAACTCGCGACCGTCACCGCTCGAGATATAGTATGTATGTATATATATATATATATGATATTTGTGTTATATGTATATTAAATACCAAAGTCAGCAAAGTCATTAATGTTTTAAATTATTTTATCCTTATTCCTCCTCCTCTAATATTAGTACGGACAAAAAAATATAAATTGGTCATAGAAGTTATCACTTCCAACGTGTGGTCTTAAGCACACTATTTTTTTTTTTATTAAAAAGCTGCTTATGTTACCAAAAAATACGCCTAACTTTATATAGTTTTAGCAAGCCCAGAATACGGGTCAAGCCCAGGTAGAGTCCCTTCGAACGCACGCGCACTCACACGCCTGACCGCTGGTGATTAGGACCTCCCTAACTTCCGCTCCATTAGTCAGCTAGTGGGCGTTCCAAGTGTCTCTAAAAAAAATTTTATTTGTCATTTTAGTTAAAAACTTTTAACGGATATACATTCTACGCAATATTACAAGAAAAATGATATAAAATAATATGCAGTTTACTTTACTAAAACTGCTGAAAATCATTGATATTAAATATTGGTTTATAACAAACTCAAGTTAATCAAAACAAATTTAATATTATATTAAAAGGGCTCAGACAAGTACAATCACTTGAAAAAATTTAATCACGTTCAGTTAATTACGTTTAGTTAATTAAAAATTAATTTTAAGTACATTCACATTGTTTGCCCTAACACAAGTAATATTTGAACTGGCCAATCGCACGATTTACGGTATAATGCAGCATAAATATGTTACCTACTGTGAAGCGGGGTCTGTGACCTTTCATTAGAATGGCAGGTATTGAAAAATAGTTTCCGGTACTCAGAGAGGGTTTTAACCAAGACGGAATGTACCGTTCACTCAATGATATTATCAGTAAGTGTGAATCATCCACTTCTAATCTATCAATTAAGTGTTCAATAAATACTCACAGAACATGTTGTTGTTTTATTTATTACCATTTGTATATTTTGAGCCATATACATTTATTACCAATTTTGTTCGTGCATAATACAGTATATGCAGAACAATAATATTTTATGTCACAAATTAGTTATTAAGGGGGCGCTACCCTGTCCGCCATATTGAATCTGATTCCCATAAGAGCAATGCTACAGAACAAGTAATTTTTTTCCGTTAATTCGTGGGATAAATTTAAAAATTTGGTTTCATTTTGAAGTACTGTCATATGCGGATGTTGATTGCCGAATACATTTTAAGAAACCGTTTTATTGTTTTCATAAACGTATGATATAAATAGTAAAAAATAGTAAACTTTATTAATTTTTACTCGGTTGCAAAAAGAGATATTGTAAAAATCCTTAGCAATCAACACCCACAATCTATTTTACTTTAACAAAAAAATACAGCTTTCGTTTTTTAGCAAAAACAGCACAAAAATATGCTTAATAGTGAAGGTATGTTTTGGTTATTTAACATTGAAATTGGTACCCAATATCGTAGTTTTGAATGTGGAGAGCCGAGCCTTAAATTTAAAGTGAAAAGTTAAAGCACGGTTAAAGCAGTTTATGAGAACCCAGTCGCAAACATACAAATATACATACAAAACTCTGTTTATTTTAGAGTAGAGAATTCTGTATTTTGTTTGTAAGACTTATAGGGTATATTCCAATATTTTATATCATGGTTTTCAGGAGTTTCAGTAAAGTAAACTGCATATTATTTTATATCACTTTTCTTGTAATAATGCGTAGAATATATATCTGTTAAAAAATTTTACCTAAAATGCTAAATAAAAAAAAGTTTAGTGTAACTGGGAACCTCCACTAGGTGATTAATGAAGCGGAAAATAGGATGGGCACGTTCGGTCCTCGCCGGCCCTAATCCCCTGTGTCTGTGTGAGTGAAACTACCTGAGGTCGACCCGCATTCTGGGCTTGCTAATACTATAATATACTCTGAGATGGGAGAGAGTCAATTGTTCTTATATACTATTTCATTATATTTCAATTATATACAGAAAGTGTTGAAATTAAATGATCATAGGCTGCCAAAATTGCTTGCAAATGAAATTATTAATAAAAATATATTCTGGTATAACAATGTCAAGACACTTTATAAAAAACATAACCTTGATTCTTTTCAATACTTAGAAGAAAATGGTGAAATGACTGCTATAGAAAACCTATTGAATTGTATTAAGACTGATTTTAAAAATAATTTATTGCAACAAGCTTGTAATTCTGTTTATCATGGTATGTATAAAGAGTTAGATTTTGATTTAGGAAAGAGGAATTACATGATAGACGGTTGTAGTATTTATTTTGTTTCTACAATTTTTAAGTTAAGAGGACAAGCTTTAAATTTAAATTTTAGGGTTGACCGGCCCGAAGAGTCTCATTTGTGTTCACTGTGTAACAGGTTAGAAATTGAGGACACATACCATTATGTTGGTGTGTGTCCAATATTTAAAAAGATTAGAATTTCATGGTTGGGTTCAGAAACACTAAGTATAAAAGATTACAAAGAATATTTGAATGGTATAAATTGGAATAGTTTGTTAAATTATAATATCAGAGCATACAAATACAGACGAATGTTAATCGAGTATTATTATAATTATTGATTGCTAGCTTTTATGTACACAGCCATAATTTTTGTTTAATGTTTACTGGTTTTTTGTTTTGTTTTTGTTAAGTGACAATGTGGATTATTTTTGTATAATTGTTCTTGTTTTGATTGGTTATGTATCATTTTAGTAATTATAAAATTGTATGTGTTTGAATAGCGACTCTACAGACGGACATTTGTCCATGTAACTGAGTTTGCTTAGAGATTATTTTATTTTGTTATTTGTAAAATGTAAAAATGTTGGGAAATAAACTCATTATTATTATTATATATGAATTTTAATGACACCCCAAAACGTGTTCTGGGGACCATGATCGGTGCTCATTTGCTACTCCCGACCTTGGGTCTCACCATAAGGGCCACTGCAATAGCTCATTTTTCCTATGGAAATTCACTAAAAACAGGACAACCTACAGCGATTAAAGACAGGCCGCATTGCAAACCATTTCAACTAAGTACCACGACTTTATGCATATCTACTCAGTCGGCTCACTTGAACAACCAATCATCTTTCAGTATCAGTGACTTCATTCCACAAACAGAACACAAGTTTTATATCTAGCAAACCTCATCTGCTAAATAAAGTATAGGTACAGAGGTTCAAGCAGCTATCAATAATAGCTGTGCAGACCTCGACACAAGCAGAATTTGCATTCTTACAGATCAAGGTTTGCCATCTATCCAGGCAAACCATCTTCTTTCTACCATCAATTTCCTCAAACTATTTATGAACTGCTACAAGAATTGTCCAAACTAAAATTATAGATCTTCAATGGATCCCTGGACATTGTGGTGTACCAGGCAATATAAAAGCTGACTAAGTGGCAAAGGCAGCCCTAAATTTTCATCCGAAACCAATCACAACAGAAACTCAGTATGCAAAACTCTAAATGCAGGCAAGAAGAAAGCTTAGTGGAGAATGTACTGACAATTTGAGGAAAATCACAACGAGCAGATCACTGTTTCAAATAATAAAAATACAAAACAACCTGCAGATACAGAAGAAGTTAAACAGATACAGTGGAACTTGGTTATAACAGCATCGGCTGTAACGTCAACTCGGGTTTAACGTAACATTTTATACAGACCGGCCAAAATTGAACATTTTATGTTGTACGAAAACCCGTTTATATCGTCAACAAATATCGCGGCGCTCGGCTATAGCGTCAAAAATTTTGCGATTCTTAGGTTGCAAAAGTGGTAGTGTGCTTGTATTATTCCCAAAGTTCATAGAAACAATGTGTAGAAACAACAAAAGCAAAAACAGGTCACAAGCCGGACGTTGAGCTGGTGACGGGATGAAACTCTTTTGTGTAATTGGTGTCTCGAGGGGGCGGGGGCTGTCCCGCATACCTGGGTCTTATCCCTTCCCACCCCTACATTCTACAAGGTCAATGACTGTGGTGACACAGGCACACTGTACTGTATTGTTTGTTTCATTAGTTACGGTAAATCATCAGTCACATCACTACCTACCTCCGTGTGAGCATCGCGTGTGTTGACAGTTGTTTTATACGTCGTTAGTTGTGTTTTGTTTGTGCAATGTCAAGTTGTGGTGTCAAACGGAAGGTGCTTCCTATCAAGGAAAAAGTGCGGTTGATCAGAGCGGTGGAAAGTGGAAGAAAAATCGCTGATGTGTGGTCTGGTAAATTCTACAGTAGGTTCAATTTTAAAGAATAAAGACAAAATTTTAAACGCGTTTAAGGAAGACAGAGAAAACGTAAAAAAAATAAGAAAGTGCCAACATAGTGATGTGGATGAGGCGTTGCTTAAATGGTTTAAGCAATGCCGCAGCGCCAACATTCCTATTAGTGAACCAATTCTTAAAGAAAAAGCGACTGAGTTTGGACAAATGTTCGGTTCTAATTTTACATGTTCAAACGGCTGGCTTGATCGTTTCAAAGCGAGACATTCAATCTCCTTTGCGAAGATTTGTGGCGAAGCAAAAAGTGTTGATCAGAACGTTACGAGTGAATGGGTGCAGAAGACGTGGCCAACTCTAAGTGAAGGTTACAAAGACGAAGACATTTTCAACGGAGATGAAACCGGAATGTTCTTCAAGTTAACTCCGGACAAGACATTACAATTTAAAAACGAAAAGTGTGTTGGTGGAAAGCTTTCCAAGCAGAGAATAACGGCCTTCGTTTGTGCAAACATGACAGGAACTGAAAAAAGAAAGCTTTTAGTGATCGGAAAGAGTTTGCGCCCTAGATGTTTTAAAAACGTAAAAAAACTACCGGTGAATTACACTGCTAACAAAAAAGCGTGGATGACATCTGCCATATTTGAAGAAGAGTTAAGGAAGTGGGATCAACAGTTATCTTTAAAAAACAGAAAAATTCTTCTTCTAGTTGACAATTGTGCAGCACATCCGAAATTAAATTTAACCAACATAAATCTTGTTTTTTTCCCTGCCAACTGTACAAGTATTCTTCAGCCCATGGACCAAGGCGTCATAAGAAGTCTAAAGTGTCACTACCGGAAATTCTTGTTAAAAAAAATTATTCTTAGCATGGACACCGCACAGCCCGTGAACATCTCAATATTGGACGCCATAAGGTTCCTAGACAAGTCCTGGAATAATGTAACGCCGATAACCATTTCGAAGTGCTTCTGCAAAGCTCAATTGGGATCTACAGCTTCACTTTAAAATTATGACGAAGATTTTGAACTGCCTCTTTCAACGTGGATTGCACAGTTTAATGTTGACCAGAGCAACTTTGGAAATAATATTGATTCATACGCTTCAGTGGATGATCAAGTAGAAACATTCCAAATGTTGAGTGATGCAGAGATCGTCGCAGATGTTCAGAAGAAGGATGCCGAAGATAGTCCTAATGAAGATGATGACCAGAGCGCAGAAGACTTCGTTTGTCCGTCTGTTCAAAAAGCAATGAAGGCTGCTGAGACTCTCTCCCGGTTCTTTAGCTTCAAGGAAACGACTGCTTCAACACTCAGTGCGCTTCAAGATGTTTGTTGCACAACGGAGAGAATTTATTTTTCTGAAAGGACCGTTCAAAAGAAGATCACAGATTTTTTTCGACAGTAAAGTAAGATTTTTATTATAAAATATTTAATTGTGAAAACGTATCATTTTTTTTATTAATGTTTTTTTATTATACTATTCCAATGTACGAGTAGATTTCAATAAACAGTGTTGTACTGTATATAGCAGAACATTTGCGTTTTTACTTTGTCCTTTCACTCAGATTTAAGGCTGCTTTTTTTATAACGTCACTCGGATATAACGTTAAAAAACTTCCGGTCCCTTTGATGACGTTATAACCAAGTTCCACTGTATATGAAAAGGTTTGTTTCTATTTTTTTTTTTCTTTGTTAAAGGGAAAAAACCTTAGCTGTCATCATCGCCCGGAAAACACAAGCATTCAATTAATGCTCATAAATTAAACAACGGGAACACACGCAAAAGCACAAAAGTTAATTCACAACACACTACTAAAACTAGTAAACAAAATACAATAGATAATCTGGACGAAACAAGTAGCTCTAAATATTGCCAATCACATTCAAATGATGCAGAACGCTAAAACTCTATCAATGATATGGGTATCATAGTCTAGCATAGTCTGAATGAAATTTGGTAGGTAAAACCTCTTAAGTACTTGATGGAAAGAAATTTAGAACAGTATGGAAAATGTGACGGGTCTATGCCCCATCATAAACCTGTGGGTTAGCATGGAATGGCAAATGGGTAGACGAGAAACCACCACTTCCACTCAACGGCTTTGGCGGTTTAAAGACATCCACGGACGGACCGTATCCGCAATCACTTGGAGTTTATTACTCCGTTCTGTCCTGCTAGTCCTCGTCTTACCACTCTTGCTTCAAAGTGGACATAAAGTCAGATGAGATTAAACACCCGTGCATTCCAACATTAAGTACACTCCTTAGCAGCTAATTCTGTCCAGTGTTTTCGTATATTCCCGTGTAACCTGGAACCCAATAGTACAACACCACAACACCTCGCAGCAATAGTCTGTGCGCGGGACAGAGAATATCTTTAACCCACGAACGGCCAGTGTTAAAGCTAAAATTGGCCAGCCCGTTTTTAGCGTTTTGCAAGCATATTTTTAAAAATTCGCCAAAAATAGTAAATGAACCCCAATCCAAATGTGTTCAATAGCTTTTTTGTAGAAGAAACTTCAAAGAATTCAAATATGCCACTAAAAATTAGTTTATTTTGAAATTGTAAAAGTTATTAGCTCAAGAAACAAAAAATGTTCAGTAACGAAAGGAAAAAGTTCAACTTTAGACCTACATAAAAAATAGTAAACATGGAGTAAATAGTAAACAGTAGTAAAAAAGTTTCGTAATTTAGTTCTAAATAGAACTGTATAAAAACATTTATCAATTTCAAATTTTTTATTTTGAAAAAAACAGTTTTTATGTTTCAAGTACACGACTGGTAACAAACCTAGGCCTAGATTGTAACGTCATTTACTAATATATGCTTTGACCAAAAATGAAACATTATTATAACAAAATGTAGAGGATAAATCAAAGAAAAGAACGGTATACTTGTCTTTCCTTAGTTCACAAAAGTGTTTGAGTTATATTTATTTGAATAACAAAAAGACATCAATCGAATAAAAAGTCCCCAGTCCACACGCTGCATGTAGGACGGGACATTTGAATAGCGTGGGAACAAACGCCCTAGGCGTTCTCACCACAATGCCACTTTCCACTGCTGTCTAGACAAACACAAAACCGGTTATTTCTGGATTACTTGACACTGTTCGAAACTTCAGACTTTGCTCTACAAAATGGTGTAAAGCAATCTGTCAAAACATAAGGCGTAGCCTTCACAATATCTGTTGACAAAATGGCCTGTTTATTGGTTGAGAGACTGTCCAATCGCAAGGGTTTACAGTATCTCGTGAATGAAACAGTAATTTTACAGTGACATCTGATTGGAAGACACCAACAGAAAGATAAAATCATGACGAATACAAAGGTATCGTTATAATTGCCAAATAAATATTAGTGTAGGCGGAGAAATACGTCTAAAAAGTGGGAAATAACAGTACAATTGTATGCAGATTCGCGCGCGGAAATAGCTGTAGCCCGATATGCATATTTTAAAACGATGATTACGTATGTAAATATACGTTTTACGAAAAAGTTGTAAATACAAAAATTAAAGTTTAATTCATTTCCTTTCCAATGGTGCCAGTTTTATTACGATTGGATAATTTTAAGTGGGTTAAATTATCGTTTATGCAAATATATGCAAAGGTCTCGCCATTGTCTAGATTGTTGCGTTTGCGCCGTGAAACATGGTGACGTGGTGTCTAGTGGGTTAAGCAAAGGGGAATACACCATATCTTGGATGGATTCAAGAGCACTTACAAGAACATACAAGAGGTGCACTGATGTTGGGAATACAGAATTCAGTGCCTTCAGTATTGCTATATATGCAAAAGAAACTGAGAATAATCCATACATAATACTGTTTCCTGACAGAACAAATGCGCATCCCACTCTATTGTCTTCTGAAGATCAGGTCACACAGTAACACAGAAATAACTCCACCGTTTAAAATTAGTAGATTCGCCTTTCATGGATGTGGGCGTGCTGCAGCAAACTTATTTTGGAGTTTGCTAGGAACTTCTTTAGGGAGAAACTGATGAAGGAACTTAAAAACTTGAAACCAAACATCAATGCTAACATCCTTGTTTCCCCAATATTGAAATTTGCTGTTCAAATGTAGAAGATAAAACTTGCCAACGACATCGACTGAGGCTAAACGCACGTACTAAGAAAGAAATAAGACTTATTAAGAAACTCCTTTAGTAGAGTTACAAATAGTACTACAAAACAAATAAAATATACATTGAATCAATTGAACAACGTTACCTGTTTCTCCAACATCTCCCTCTCATCAATAGTAGGCAGGCGGCCATCTTGCTTCCTCTGTTCACCACCAAACAATTCAGCATATTCTTGTATTTTTAATTCCAGATCTGTAAACTTTTCATCGTTCAGCCGTTGCTCCTGTTTGAATAAAACACATTTTACTCCCACAGAGTAATGGAGCAATAAAGACAGAAAGCACAATATTACATAAACATGAAGTGCTTTTCCTGATCTACGGGACGTACTGCAAATGTAAGTACAGTATAGAGTCCTGCTATTCCAAAAATCCGTGTATTCTGAACAGAGTTCAGAAAAAATACCGATTCGTTTTAACGTAAAAACAGGAGAAATTAAAAAGACATTTGTGAAAAAAAGTACATTTATTGTTATACAAGTAAGTTAAATAGAGATATACATAGAGCCTAAGCTTGATGAAAACGCCTGAATCCAAATTGGAATCAAAGCTGGTTTTGTTTCCTTCACGTTTCCATCCGTTTTGCGGGAAGGAAGTTACCGCAACAAGCATCCGGTGAAAAAGATACAGAGTTCACCAGAAAGAAAGAAGGATTAAATACAACTGCTATAAGCACTAGTAGTGTTGTTGCCACCTGTCAGTTGCGTTTATCCGTTTTTCTCCTCCGTTACCGTTATCTCAAACGACTTAAATTTTTTTCTCGATCATTTGTCATGACGTTGCGGTACTAACAGACAGACTGCGGGATGACAAAACGGACAGTTTGAACAACCTATCCATTCCCTTCTGTTTTTAGAAGAAAACAGAATCGTAACGCAACAGAAGGAAAAAAAACAGGATGGTGTAAACCTACACTAAGGCGAGGTCAAGAGCATTTGCCGCATCTACGTGTGATATGAGTTCAGTTTGAGCGTTCACCTCCTCCTCGCTTCCCTCCGAGCCGATCAACGCTGTATAGAACTGACACTAGCAGGTGTCCCCACACTTAATTTACGCCTTAACAAGTCAATACGTTGATATTATTCATGATATCCGCCTATTCCGAATTCCCGCTAAACCGAACAGTGTTCGGTTCCAATTAGTTCGGAATAGCTGGGACTCTACTGTACATGTTTTAATATAACAAACATAACAATTTTAGTGTTAAAAATAAAAAAATCACTCGTTTGTTCGTTTGTCTGTGACAGCTGATTTTCTTTGGCAAGGGTAAAAGGAAGTCAATGAACTTTGACATAGTTATATTAAACTAGGTGTGTTAGAATTAATGGACTAAAACAAAAATTGGCAGAATTGACAGCCATTGTAATCCCAGTTGTTTTAACCCATAACCTAAATGTCCAACTGAATTCAATGTTCTTAAAGAAATTATCTAAATAAAAGCTGTTTGCTGAGAAGATGTGATTACGTGAAGTAATTGCTACAAATGATTTAACCCTCGAAGCGGTCATGTTAATTCGCTAAGCACACACATTAGTAAACCAGTGGTTGAAATCTAAAATCTAAGATGGAAGATTTCTACAGAGACAGAATTGAAAAGCTTGTGCATTGTTATGATAAATGCTTCAGTTTGAATGGCGACTATGTAGAAAAATATTTTAAAATTTCCCTTTAAAATGTGTATAATTATATTTCTTTTCTCTTTTTTTATTTGGTGGGTTTTTAATTTCAAAACGTTAGTTCCTTTCTGGACAGAGCTCATACTTATTATTTTTTGAGTAGTAATTATTGGGTTAGTATCCTATATAACTATACAGAATTTCATTGTGATAAGTTCAACCCTTTCAGATAAAATGGAATGTGCCAGACCAACAAATCAGTCATCCTAAAGGATTAGTTTTTCCTCTTAAGGTACATAATCCTCAAAAAGGAATTACATAAAAATAGAATGGAACCTTTTCAATCGGCAACTCTAGATAGTTTCCATTTAATTGTGAAATATTAAATTAGTATTAACACTAATCATAAGCTCTCAATTTGAAATGATTACCTGATCAGAAATCGCTCGCTCCTCATTCAGCTTGCTCTGCCAGTAATCCTCGCACTTCTCATATTCCACCCTCATCAACTCCAGACTCGTCTCAAGCTCGTTACACTTTTCGACTAACTTTAAATTTTCTTCTTTCAACCTGACACTCTCGCTTTCGCTTCTGACGCAATGCGGACCTTCTTCGCCGTCGATTACAATAATCGACTCACCGTCAGTCGATTCGTTAACCGACATTTTTTTCCTAGGTTCCTCTTTCACTTCACAGACGTTACTGTTACCTTCGTTGTCAAATTTAAGGCACAACGGTAAACGTTTACTCTCAATAATTGTAAAGTCTCTCTGTTCGGTATCGGAATCGTTCAGACTTTGAGATAATTCGAAAGCGAATTGGGATAAGTTTTGAAACTTTAAATCGGTACTCGGTTTATCGTTGGGAAATAAAGTGTAAGACGCCCCTTCTACGGTAACTTCCCTGTTCATAAACGGGAAGCAAGTTAAAGCGGAACTTTTCGGAGACGCGCGACACGAGTCACAGAGTTCGGTTTGCATTGTTTCTATTGATAAACTTTCTTCGCTGGATTTAAAATTATCAACAGGCACAATATGTTCACTCTCCCATAAGATTCCGTCGTTGAAATTAGGAGATTCAAGAATTCTAGATTTAGCACTACTCAACCTTTTCATCAAATCTTCCACCCTTTGTTTCAACAGGCAGTTTTCTTCCGTACATTCTCTCTTTTCAGAAAGTATCTTCACTATCTCTTCCTTAACCTTTTCCAATGTCGTCTTCAGTTCGAGACAATGTTTCTCTAATTTAATGACTTCATTTGGGTTTTCTAAAGATGTCTGCACTTCCATCTCTGTTGACATTGTTGGCATCGTCGGTGTAACGGAAATCGTACTGGAAGTCGAATCATCGTGTCTTCCATCAACATCATCGAAACCGCCTGATAGTTCATCAATTGCTTGCCTGCGAATGACATCAAACACCTGAAAAAAGATGAGAAACATTATTAGCTTAAGTTTGTTATTATGTTTGTGTATTACAGAATTAAATTACATAATAGATGCATAACTTGTCAGCACTGCTACGGAGAGAGATGAGGGAGATTATTAATTCATATTTAAATAAGTTTATTAGAAGTAGAATTTTATTGGTACGGTGCAACACACGATGAAGTCAAATCGCATAGTTGCATTTTGTAGTAAGCCAATGACCGAGCTAGATGAATAAAACTGAGTGGGGACAGAGATGTTAAATAGAGGGGAATAAATTTGAGACGGAGCTTTTTTGTCAGCTCGTCTCGCCTCGACGTACACCTTCGCTGGTTCCACCCAAAAAAGCCCCAACTAGTGCTTCGTTCAGAGACACAAATAAAAAATAATTCGACCACGCAGCTGAACCGCTGACGTGAGTTGAGCGAATTTCCAAAATTAAGTTTATAGACCGATATTTTAGGGTTTCGACCAACAATTTGGGAAATAGGTCTATTCGCGACGGTGCTGAATAGCTGCAAAATGGTTCGCACGCCATTCCACATATTGGGATTGTTTTCAATACACAAAGCATTGCGTGCTTCGCACGCCATTCCACATATTGGGATTGTCTTCAATACACAAAGCATTGCGTGCTTCGCACGCCATTCCACATATTGGGATTGTCTTCAATACACAATGCATTGCGTGCTTCGCACGCCAAACCTCGTATTAGGGGTATTTTCAACACACAAAGCATTGCGTGCTTCGCACGCCAGCCCCATTGTAGAATCCACCACATTTTCTTTGAACCAGGTACTTCTATGGTATTTCACGTTTTGATCGATTTTGGGGGAACCAAGCGAGCTATAAGGTCGCGTAAAAAAACAAAATGTGCAGAATAACATCTTACATTTATAATTTTAGAAAAAACTCTAAAAAAAATTCATTCTCTTAGTAAAAATCTCAAAAAATAGTTACTTCCGGTCAAAAAACTTACTTCCGGTTGTTGGATTTTTTTGGCTAACGAACTCGTCCGAGCCACTTACACAACCAACACGTGTATCAAATTTGGACCAAATCGGACTTAAAATGCGACCGCTAGAGTGCGAACACATATATACATTGCAACGGATAAACCTTATGCAATGCGTGAAAAATTGAGTTTTGTTGAAAAACTGCAAAAATCAAGATTTCATAGCAGAAGTTGAGGTACACCCTATACTTAACTAGATTAGAATACGACAAGTCCCGGCCAACTGTACTGTGTCAACAGAGATGGACTTTTGTCCAGGAACTTGTTCCAAGTTGCTTGAAAGACTTAGAAAAATTAGTTATTTTTATACAGGAATAAGGTGTTAAATAAAAGTATAAAATTGATGAATTTTATGGGTAAATGTGAAACACGGGAGGTGGAAACATTGTTCATGGGAGTCACAATTTTGTAAAATAAAAAATGTTAAAGTTATAAAGAGTTAAAGTTATAGGAAATTCTCAAATTTCATCAAAATTAAATGAAAAAGATATTTTTGAAAAGCGTAAGAAAAATTGAATAAAAAATGTTAAATAACAAATTAAGGAATTTTTGGTATTTTAAAAGTTAGAGATAATTGTTAAAGTTTGAAGGTGAAAAAGCACCATAAAAAATGAAAAAGGGAAAATGAAAAAGTAAACAAGTTGTAAAGAAGTAAAAGTTTTATAAGATAAAAAGTTTATAAATTGTTAATTAATTAAAGTAATAGGTGAGAAAGTTCATACCTATATTTTGCTAAAAATAGAATGAAAAAGGTGGTAAAAATAATAACATAGTGTTAAGAAGGTAGTAAGGGTATAAAATTGTAAATCTCAATCGAAAGTATCAATTTTAAAGTTAAAATTCAAATTCAAAAGTAAATGTTAAATTTGGCAAATTTTGCAAGTCCCAAAAACAGAAGAAAAATCTTCGGACAGAATGGAAATTTTGGCTAATATATCATAAAATAATAACCAACATAGAAGAAAAAAGAAAAAGGATTTTCCTTCAAAACCAGAAAAGTTTTCATGAGGAAAAACCGCGGAATAAGCGAGGCAGCGCCATAAGCGAACCAAACGTAGTACGACCATCACTCAAGTTTGAGAAGAAAGGAAAATGTATCAGGAATACGATTACGAAAACCGCAAGTTCATAAAAGCAGTTAAAGGAAAACTACGAGGAAAATAAGTAAGACAATAGGAGAAAATGTTAGGAGGGGAGATCTAGATTAGCTGATGGCAAGGCCTAACGAAGAAGTTAGTGGGGGGAGTACCAACCTAAAACTTAAAGAAATCAATGCAAGTTGCATGGCAAGATATCGAACAAGGAATAGAAAAATAAGAAAGGCAGTTGGTACTCGGAAGGCGGCAAAGGAGGCTATATAAGCGGAGTACAGCGGGAGCCGCGTATCTCGGATACCTAGCTAACGATCTATCGCTCTCTCTGGAATCTGGAATCGCTCTCTTTGAGTTTTCATTAGATCGACGTTGTTAGACGGATCTGCGATGTTATAGTAACGTACTTAGAAGCAGTGTTTTATAAAGACAGCAGTAATAAGATATGTGTCAATCAAACAGTGAACATTTTAATTAATTATAATATTATGCGATATAATATTTCAAGTAACAGTTTTCATTAAAATTTAATCAAACGTAAATACGAGTTAAATGAACAAAGACAGTGTAAAATCAGTTAGTATTACAGACAGTGAAAAAACGATTGAACAGTTTGAGTGAATTACGCTATAGTTAATTATATAGCGGGTGCGTCAAAAAATCTATAAATGACGTAGTCTACAGGAATCACAGGACTGATGTAATGACGATAACTGGAACCACACATGGACTTTGAAGGACTACTGGAATAAGAAGCGGAAACCAAATCAGGGAAGGCGTTAATCCAAATCAGGGAAAACGTTAGAAGACATCAGGGAAAGTCAAACCAGGCAAAAGCTGAGACCACGAGAGACGTTCAACCGCACCAACGATAACCGGACTTCAGGGAAGCTGTATTTCAATCAACATTCTTGGGAAAGGTGTTCAGAGTCCAGGGTCGCAGTAATAAAAGGTCTGTCAGAAAAGTTACGATATCCTTATTAAAATATTGCCTGAGTTAAATTTAAATAATTATTGATACTGGGTTGAGATAAAAAGTTAGGTTTTTCAAAATATAAAATTATTAATCTTGTAAATTAAATATATAAAATCATTTTCATAATTAAATAATTAAATAATAAATATTAAAAAAGAAGGAATAATTAAGTATAAATGAATAATAAATGGTTCTACCTAAAAGAGTTAAAATTTATGTAAATAGTAAATTTAGTTTAAAATTTATGTTTTTGTAGTGGAAAGAACCACAGAGTATTTTGAGTTTTTTATTGAATAAATTTTCTTTTGATTTCAATTAATATAATTAATTTACCTTGTTCAAGAGATTCCTATTATCTAAGTATCATATATGATAGGTTGTTTTCAGTGTATGATCAATATTGAAGGGCGGAAACGCAAAGTTGGCATTTCCAACGAAATTTCACAAAGCACAAATAATTTAATTATTCTAGGTAAAGTTCCACTGTTCTCACTCCTCAGAGATTGTCAAATAAATATAATATTAATTACTGAGCTGAGCAAATTTAAAGTTAATAGTAACTTGAATAACTGGAAGGAATTTAATAAAATATTTTTATTTAAGGTGACTATAGGCATAGTTATCTTAACCAGAGTTATATCACCTAGGCTATTAAAATTAATTTGCCTTAAACTTCCAGTAGGTGATATAATCTCTTTATTCTGTAACAAAGTAGGGAAATCCTACAGACAGACAAGCGTCGGGGCTACATTGCAGAGGTGGCTCCCGAACGTCATAAAAAAGGTCTGTCGTTGCAGGGTTGACGTCGCAACGTGGGGACAAAAGGAAAACAAACTTCCTCCCCCAGCGTCGTGCAACTCGTGCGTCGTTGCAGAGTTGGCGCCCACCGGTGTGGCTTGATTTAACGGAAGGTTAAATAAAGTCCAGAACTGACAGAATAAATTATTTGTGCTTATATGTATGTGTTATAATAAGAATTAAGTTAGATTGTGTAAACATACTAGTGAATTTGATCAACATTAAATATTTCCCGGGTTTGGTATTCCGCAGTTTAAGAGGGGGAGTAGGCCAAGCACCTTAGAAATAATTTGTCGCGGTAAAAACGTAAATAAAAAAAGGGGGTTTTCAAAAAAGTTAAGAAAAAAAAAATAAAAGTAGTTAGGCTACGAATATTTTACTTTCGACAAATAAGGAAAAATTTCTAAGAGCAAAATGGCGAACAAAGAACTTAAAGAATTTATGGAGATGCTAAAGAAAGAGAAAGCGGAAGAAAAACAATTAAGAGAAAGAGAGAAAGCGGAAGAGGTGGAAAGAAAAGAAGAAAGAAGGCGGTTAAAAGAGGCTAAGATAGAAGAAGATAAAGCGAACGAAAGGAGGTTGCGAGAAGAAGAAAAAGCAAATGATAGGAGGCTGCGAGAAGAAGAGCAGAAACAATTATATACATTAATTTCAGGAAAATTGGAAGGAGTATCGCAGGAAATAAATGTAGAAAAAGAAAGGTGTTTAAGTCAACACAAACAGGTAGAAGAAAGGCTTGAGGATATTGTAGGCAGTATACAATTGTTAGAAGAATCTACCGGGGTAATTAAAAAGAAAACTGATGAAAATTTTAAAATAATTACAAATAGGGTCACGAAGGTAGAACAAAAAGTGTTAGAATTAGGGGGACAGCCAGGTATGGTTAGGAGCCTGGTAATGCCGAGATATGAGGGGGAGTGTAAAAAAATAGAATTTTGGGGAAATCCACACGAACGCCCTCAGCAATTTATAAGGGAGATAGAAAATTTGATCGAGGAAACTAATCCATTTTTTAGCGATCAAGAAAAGTTAAAGTTTGCAGTGCGACAATTAAGGGGTTGTGCATTAGAATGGTGGCAAGTTATGCAAACAGAAAATATAGGGTACACAGGGTTTAAAGAATGTTTTTTAAAAAATTATTGGTCGTTACAGAAGCAAAAATTAATAAGAAATAAAATAGAATATGGGAGGTATAATGATAATAGTAATCTTACGCGAGCAGATTATTTTTGTAAATTAGTAAACAAGGCTAGAGATTTAGATCCACCGATTCCGGAGGGATATTTAGTGTTTACTATATTCCAGCACTTTAATGACCGGATTAGGTTAGCGGCAATGGGAAAGCATAGCGAGACGGTTAGAGAAGCCATACAATTTCTAAATAATATAGATATGATGGAGGAAGCGCGTCGGGGAAATAGGCCTACAGGAACGCCGAATAATAATAATAATAACAGGCAAAACCCCCAACCCTATCCGAAACCTAACCGGCAATCCTATTCGCAAAACCCAAGAAATACCATACACCATAATAACCCAAGACCCGGTCCATCAAATCAAAATCCTAATTCAAAGCCGAAACAGGGAAACTAGGAAAGGAGGTTCTGAAAAATAGGCTTCGGAGTTTTAGGGCTGATGATATAACTAAAAATCAAATAAATAAAGTAAATAGAAGGGGCGAAAAAATAATTAAGAGGGAGTTAATTAAAAAACCGGAAAACACGGTAATTAAAAATGAAACGGCAGTATGTGTACAGAAACCCTTAAGTAATATACACTATAATATTCGCGAGGATTTGTTAGATAATGAAGGGGAGGAAATTATTAAGGATAAACCAATAGAGGAAATCCCGGCGATATTAGTGGAAATTGGTCATTTACAGGCTATTATGGAAATAGACACTGGATCTGAAATAACAGTTATGCAACAGGATTATTACGAGCAGCTGAAAGCGGAAGGAATACCAATAATGGAACTTCCAGTAGCAAACGTAGAAATAATTGGAGCGCTTAAAGGTAAAGTTCAAAAAGTACACCGCCAAATTATGTTAAAATATAAAGTTCAAAACAAAGAAATGGATTTAAAATTATTAATAGTGAAAGGGTTAAAATCCAGAATACTTATAGGGTGTGATGCATTGTATGAAATGCAGGCGAAAATAAATATGGAGAAAAGATTTATAAGGTGGTCATACGAAGGAATAATATATGAGTTACCATTTATAAATAAACAAACGGCAATAAGTCAAATTAAAGGGAAGTGTTTAAAATTAAGGTGTGAAAATCAAATAAATAAGCAGATTAAAAAATCAATTAAATTAAATAATAAAAATGAAGGGAACCTTATCAATAATAAACAAGCAATTAACGAAAACAAAAGTGTAGAGAACGCGAAGGGGTTAATTAGCTTAAACGGATTAAATCAAGTAGCGGGAGAAACAAAAGCAGGAAGTAAAATGGCGCAGCAAGACGGGAAAACAACAGGATGTAGGGTTAAAACGTTGGGAGGCGTAGAAGGGTTGAAGAATGAGAGAAATTCACTTCAATGGAGATTTAGGGAAAAGAAAAGGAAGGAGTTCATCGCCAAAGGGTTCACAAAGGAAACCAGGGATG
>JAGFPH010004061.1:18706-34270 GCA_018207615.1 Philaenus spumarius | reverse complement strand
ATCTTATGATTTTATGATAACTTATGATTTTATGATATCTTATGATTTCATGATATCTTATGATTTTATGATGATAACCAGACGAGTTATAAGGCCATGTAAAATAAACGAAATGTGCTGAATAATCTAGTATATATTTTTTGTTAGAGAAAACCCCAAAAAAGTTTAATTCTAGTAAAAAAAATCTTTGTAAAAAAATTTGTACTTTCAGTCGAAAAAAAGTCCTTCCGGTTGTTGGATTTTTTGGCTAAGAAACTCGTCCGAGCGACTTAGAAAACCAAAGTGTGTACCAAATTTGGACGTGAAATGTGGCCGTAAGGCTGCAAACACATATATATGTATATAACATTTTTAATGACACCCCAAAACATGTTCTGTGGACTATGATCGGTGATCATTGACTACTCCCGACCTTAGGTCCCACTGCATAGCTCATCTTCCCTAAGGAAATTCGCTAAAAATTGGTTATACATAAAGTATAATGATTGCCTTCTTGTGAGGCTTAAGTCATTAAATAGAGTTACACTATCTCGGCCAAATTTTGTAGCTTTTAAAAAATTTTACTCTTACATAGTTTATAAAATATTTAATAGAATTCTGATGCATATCAGCAGTACCACCAGTCTTGTAGGGTTTTCTAAAGAGTTAAAACAATGGCTCTTTACATTTAATATGGAACAGGTTGAGGAATATTTTATTGTAATTATAAATCTTGTGTGAGCACCTGTCTTCTCCAATTTTATTTTATTTACTAGTTTAAAAATAATGAAAGTACCTCAACGCAGCTTAGGCTAATGAGGTACTTGCCATATCAATTTAATGATGAATCCTTATAGTTTTTTTTTTGTAGTTTTTTACCTAAATTTTGTAATAATTATTGTGTTTCTTTTTTCATGTTCATGTTTTAGGATATTTAAAATATTTTAGTTTAAGAAAAGATTGTACAGGATTGAACAGGGTTTGTAAATTTTGTTTGTAAAAAAAGATTCTGGCAAATAAATATATTATTATTATATTAATGTCTGAAAATGTGTTACAGTAGAACCCCTCTTAACCGGTCTTCGGATTAACCGGCCTATCCCCTTACAGATTGTATTACTGTAACTGGCCGAAGTGTCAAACATTGATTGTTTGACGGACATTTCTTGGAAAATAAAGAGGAGTGACGCAACATTAGGTGTGCAATGTGTTAGTGTTGTGGCAGGCAGAACAGGAGAGGGGGAGCGTGTTTCGGAGCTTTTTATTATCTGCACCCTTAAAGTCGCCAAAGATACGTAAAGTAGGATTTTTAGAAGTAAAAATTTCAAAAATTTTCCGAAGGTAACGTTCCGGTACAGGAAAAATTAAGAGTAAACCCCTGTTTACCTGTACACAGTCATCCAATCCTTATTTATTTGTCGTGATGACCAGGGTTTCAGGTTACCCCATACTTAGCTCACATAAATTACACTTAAAAACACATGAATGAAATTATTTCACTTTCTAGTGAGGCCGTCGTAAACCATTTGTGATAAACACAATGCACAAAACACAAAATTAAGATGATATATAAAGGCATGTTGCCTGGGCGAATGTAAGTTGACTAATAAAGTTAAGTTTGGCTGCTTGCGAGAATTGGTGGATGAGCGTGTGCCGGTTGGCAAATGGAAGGCGCTTTTTTGTTCTCGATGAAAATAATTAAGGTATTGAACACAATATTGGACTGGAATATCTATTTAATAGATATAATTTGTTGATTTTTGAGGCCCTGTAGATAGCAAACTCATTTTTTTAAATGAATGGATTATATTTTTTAATTTTTACTAAGAAAGTTATGTTAATGATTCTCAATCTATTCTTACTTGTACCTGTGCTGTCAACTGATGAAATGTAACTTTGTGTCTATGACAAAAAATCCCAGTAGAATATATTCAAATCTTATATAAAAGAAAAACTGTACTGGAAATTGGTTGACAAGTGTTACATACTTCCTTTACTATTTCTTAGTCCAGTACCTTGTCATTTTTATAGACCAGGGAAATTAGACCAACTTCCACCGAAATAACTGAATTTTGAGATACATCTCGGATCGACATGGGGTTTTCTGTATGTGTTCAGAAATGGATCAAGAAAAAAGTCTACATTATGACGATTGAGGGCTCGGACAGAATTGCATTGGGGCTGTGTAAAATGCATCCTAAAGTGCATCATTTTTTGAACATATCTAAACATTGATAAAAAATGGTGAAAATCACTCGGTGGTTTTTGAGGTTGCTGGTTCCGAACCTGACATCGAAAAATGTCGCTGATGCCCCGGGCCAACATTTTAAGTTGAGTAAACAACTTGGAAATCATACTATATACAAAATATGGACTGGACCCTTACCTACATTTCTATGATGAGTTTTTTTATATTTATAAATATTATGTATAAGGCCGGCCCCGCACACTTATCCAGCAAAACTGCTTTAAGCAAAAACGTTTTTGTTTAAACTTGCTCGAACATTTATTTCCTATGTGTAAGATAGGAATACCGCACACTTATCTAGCATGAATACAAAACGCTGTGCAGCACGTTTGAGCTCGATGGAGCAAAACGGAAAAACGCTGTACGGCACGTTTAAACTCATTTAAGCGTGATCGAGCAAGAAGCAAAAACGCTTTGAAGCGTAATCCAGCACGTTTGAGCAGAACTGGCAGTGCTCGTCTCACAAACAACGACCATTGCTCGAAGGCGAAACATTTAGTGTTGCGCATGCACGTATCATTTGTATCATCAATATTAAATCTAAATTTATCAAATAGTTATTTATAAACACTAGTAAACCCCCGTGAAAAATCACAGGCTAATTAATTAGATACACATCAGAAATACATAATTTAAAAAACATACTATTTAAAAACAACATTAATTAAGGCCTACTTATCTATTCCTATCTAACTATGCTGACGGGGATTTTTAAGTCGTTAAATGTATACAATAATAAGGATTATAAAACTGTAGGCCTATTTTTTAAACATTTTTATTAACATACGTTATTATACATTTAAAGAAAGGTAAAAATACTATCTTTAAATTGCTTTTTATTTCATATTGATAGATCAAATGATTTAGAAGTTATTAATATTACAAGACTTATATTTATTAAAGTTGTAAACATAACCCCAAAGCTATAATTTCAGTTCTGAATTGTTTTCAGTAAAAACAAAAACAAAACTGCTTCAAGCTAAAACGTTTTTGCTTAAAGCAGTTTTGCTGGATATGTAAACACTCGGCCTAAACAAAAATGTTTCTACTTTAAGCAGAATGTTTTCGCTTTAAAAAAAACGTTTTTGCTTAAAGCAGCTATGCTGGATAAGTGTGCGGCCGGCCTAACAGAAATGAGAAAACTTAAAAGAAAGAGGTATTTCGGACTTTATTAAAAATTTGTAATTCTGATTCAGCAACCTCAAAAATCCCTGAGGAGGAACTTTTAGATATTTTTAAAAAAATGATGCACTTTAGGATGCATTTTATGCAGCCCCGATGCAATTCTGTCCGATAATATGTAGACTATTTTCCTGATCCATTTCTGAACACAATGCAGAAAACCCATGTCAATAAAAATGAGCTGTATCCAAAAATTCAGTAATTTTTCTTATTTCCCTGGTTTATTACATGAAAATTCTTAACAAAGCTAAATTTGTATTTACGCTTTATAAAAATGAGCAAACAGTCGAATTCATAACAAGTATGCTTTGTAAAACATATTCAAAGCTACATTTAACTAAACCTTTTCTATAATGTAAGCTGTTTGGCTGTATATAGGGTGTTTCAGAAGGAACAGATAATACTTCAGGAACTTATTACACAGCTAAAAATAAGAAACATTGTTCATGTATGAACATAGGCCCAAAAAAGCTTTGTTTTCCAGTTATCCGCCATTTTGTGTTATTTACAAAATAATTCACGTTTAGAGAAACATTTGATCGATTGAGTTCAGACCTTTCACGAAGTTTAACCTAAAATGATCTATTTTAAGAAAAATAAACAATTACATTCAATCATGCGTTTTAAAATGGCGGCTGTTTGAAATTTTCAAACATAAATTACTCAAAAATAGTGCAATTTAACAAAAAAATGTCAAGGTACCTTTTTTGTAGCCCTTTTAATTCCCTACGGATGATGTAACTGTCAAAACAATCGGATAAACGGTAATAGTTAAATTATGTGTAATAACTGGTTTGTTCAACCTGGCATCCTATACCAACAGTAAACACGACAATATTGTATGTACATATGCTGTTATTATGTTTCACTTAGCTATTATCCTTCATTCGATTGTTTTTACAGTTACACCAACCGATAGGGAATCTAAAACTGTGATTCAAACGATAGGAATGAGTGCGAGTTTGAACTGAACACAGTAGTATGTGCCGAATACCTTCGACTGAGGTTCAAATGTGTTTTTAACTTTATATGTTTGTAATGTACATTAAGTGTTTCATGTATGTATAAGTCTTTCAAATGTTTTTAATTGTGACAAAGTTCCCAGGTGCGAACAGCTGGATAATTGAAAATGACTGAATAAAATAGTAGAAACCGCTGCAATATAAAAACGACGAAAAACAAGGATTGTACGGCAGATCGTAAAGGTAAATATATATAATCAAAAAGGGCTACAAAAAAGAAGGTATCTTGACATTTTTTGTTAAATTGCACGGTTTTTGTATAATTTAGGTTTGAAATTTTCAAACAGCCGCCATTTTGAAACGCATGATTGGTTAAAATCGCTTATTTTACTTAATCATTGCTAGGGTTAACTTCAGGCCAAGTCAAACATTACTCTATATTATATAAATTATTTTGTAAAAAAAATACCGGATATCTGGAAAGTAAGCTTTTCTAGACCTATGTTCACATGAACAATTTTTCTTATCTTTAGCTCTATAATCAGGCCCTGAAGTATTATCTGTTCCTCTTGAACATCCTGTATAAACACAATATTTCTATTTGAATTAATTGTAATCCAAAGCTTTGAACATATTTTATATAATTAATTATTAAAACATATGTAAGAATAGGAGAGTTGAGGTTTTGCCAGTTTGATAACTACAGAAAAAATGTAAAATTTGTTGTTTACAACTCTGTACATAAGAATGCATTCCTCTAGAAATTAAATAACTATTTCTGCAACTCTCTAAATTAAAAGAAACATTGTAGGTGCAAAATAATAAAACTAAAAACTTACAAAAAAAATACATATTTTATTATTCAAAACTAAAGCGTACAAAAACCATGCAAATCAAAATAGCAAGGCAGATACAAATAAATAAGCTACAATTACAAAAATAAAAAATATCTTAACTTAAACTGAATATAATGTCCATAATAAAGCTTTTCTTCAATGAGTGGTCATAATAAATAAATAATGAAGGCAATTGATGAAAAATGAGTTGACAAATTTTAAATCATGAAATAAATCACAATCATAGATCACAGCTAGTTTAGTTAAAATTATAATTAAAAAAAAACAAATTTACTAAAAACATACAGAGTAATATTTATTGTACATAGTTTAACTTGCATAAAATGTAATTCTAAGAAAATTTAGGAAATGGATTTGATTATAACTGTGTTTGGTTTCAGGTTAATCTTGGTTATTGTTCCTTGTTAAGAAATTGATTAACAGTTAACTCGTTTATGCTTTGAGATAAATAAAACCCTATAAATATTGTGCTTGATTTGTGAGAAGACAGAATAAATCTTGGAACACAAAATCTCACAACTAATACGTTTATTAACTCAAAAGCGTTTCAACGACAAAGTCACCATCTTCAGTGAGCATGAGCTGCAATAATCAAATTATAACTCAGTGTAATTTAGTTCAAGTTTTATTCTATTAAATAAAAACCATTTTGTTTATTGTTAAAAAAAAGTATTTTGTTTCTTATAAATTTTTAGTAAATTTAATGGTTTTAAAATAATTTATCGTTAAATACTTTCAACGGTCGCCATTTTTAAACTATACAAAATAAATATTTTGGTAAATTTGTTAAAATTACATAGTAAATATATAGGTTTATGGTAAATTTAAACTCAATATTTGATCTAACTTACAAGAATAGTAAACAAAATTAAAATGGTCGATATAATTATGGTTAACAGAGAAAAAATTTAAAAAACTCAATTATAAAATAATTTATAATTAACAAATTAAAACGAATTAATAAATAAATTGTGTACGGAAAAAACAATTGGAATCAGTAACATCATTGAATTCTATTGTGCACCAACATCTTGTATTCCTCCTACTTAAATTTTAAAATATGTAACGGACAAACGTTTTTGCCCTTACAAGTTTAAGGAAAGCACAAAACACATCTTTATAAATTTATTTTTGAATGCGGGCAGAAATTCTGGTTTTTGATCAGCCGTATGTTCACAAACAAATATGAACATTGTTCACTGACTGGACTAGGTTTTAAAAAATCCCTTTGTAAAATGAACACTGATTATGATCAATTGGCAATTTGAAAACAATCGACCTTAGTGAAAAATACAAAATAATAAAGACTACAATTAACTTTTAGTTTGACAAAATTGCCACGACTTCCATTGCTGTGGCACCAAAAGTTATGATGAAAGGGCTTTAGCTGTTTAAAGGGAATTAAAAGCGAATCTGAGTGTATTTTATTATAAAATTCATACAATAGTGTAAATGCTTATTTAAAATTACAATCTAAAGCTAAAAACAATTCTATAATTCTGGTCTTTTAGAAACTAAGTTCCATGCACTTTCATTTACATAGCACCTAATATAATTTGTTATAACTAAAAAACACAGTATAAAAACACTACTGAATTCGTAAAAAACTAAATAAATGTCACAACAACCTCATAAAACACAGACAATTCTTAGTTATTAATTTACAAAACACATATAAACATGTCAAAACACTCAACACACATTATTCTATTACATAATTGTAAATCTAAAGCTTACTATATTAACCATACAAAACACACACATGCATAGAGTTGCAGAAATGTTTTTTATGCTAAATGTTACATTGAAAACACAATCGTATTCATAAAACAGAGTTGTGAAACAATTTATTTATGCATTACATAAACTATACTAACACTTTAAGTGAGGAAACAAAGTTCAAAGACTGATTTACTTGAAGTTAACTTTGATTTGAATAAACTGCGCACGCCATCCCCGTTGGAACCTTCTATGCACATAATTATGTTGTTTTCTTTATAATAAAGGTGGGATGGTAAATAATGTTAAATGTCCAAATCAAATTATTTCAAACATTTTATAACAGCAGTTATAATAAAGATTAAAAGAACCAGCAAGGCTCAGGTCTAGACTTTAATAAAAACCTAACCTAAAAGTTACAAATACAAATAATTTCTTCAAAGTTTGAAATCAGCTGTTAATGGAAATATTAGAACAAACAGCTGATTACTGCATCAACAATAAACATATTTACTTATTATTTAGTATGGCACACCTATTGCCGTAAAATATTTAGTACAGTTTTTGTTGTTTTTACTTCTAAGAATAGCGATGTTTTTCAAAAAAGTATATAAAAACAAGTTTGTATTTAAATAAAACTTTGTGTCAAAATTTCAAAGCGATCGGTGAAGTACTTTCGGAGATTTAAGATTTAGAACAATCGAACATTTACATTTTTATTTATGTAGATAATCAACAAAAAACACTAACAAACTGACAGGCTCAATGTAGGACATAGGAAATATGATGAGCTGCAGTGAAAGGTGAGTAAGGTCGGGAGTGATCAATGAGCATCGATCATGGTCTGCAGAACACGTTGTGGAGTGTCATTAAAAATTATATCTATAACATGTATTTATGTGTTCATACTATAAAGAACGCATTTTACAAACGATTTGGTACACACGTTAATTTTCTGAAGTCGCTCGGACGAGTTTGTTACCCAAAAAATTCAAAAACCGGAAGCACGTTTTTTACACTTTTTTGGGGTTTTCCCAAAAAATAAACATAGGAGATTATTCTGCACGTTTAGTTATTTTACATGACCTTATAGCCCGTCTGGTTCCCCCCAAAATCGACCAAAACATAAAAGTACCCGGTTCAAATCCACGTGGGACAGCTTCTGATCCGAGGCCGACAGCCGGGATGCAAACTCGTGATGTGAGTTTGTCCGCTACGAGCGAAGCGAAGCAGTCCATGAGTTTACAAGGACAAGGCGCAAACTCGAACGAAGCAGCGCATGAGCCAAGGCTGAAGTGCAAACAAATTTGACTATTATATTCCGTACACGCAGGGAGCTATTCAGCACCTTCGTGAGTAGAAGAATGTCCCAAATAGTTGGTTGAAACTCTAAAACAAATAAACTTAAATTTGGAAATTCGCTCCACTCACATTAGCGGTTCAGCTGCAAGATCGAATTATTTCTTTTTTACCTTGCTTCAGTGAAAATGTTCTTGGTATATCAATATTTAGTACGCTTTACAAAACAGATTAAGTTAAGCTACTATAAACTACATTTATGTTAACCTTACTTTTTTTAAGTCGATTTAGAATCCATTATTAACATAAATAAAAAATTTCTTAATAAACAATTGATGAACAAACTCAGCCATACACAATAGGAAACTGATCATTTGGTACCTTTAAACATAATGACCAAAAGACTGTTGTGCAAAGTGTTTTCTCATTACATTTTAAACTTCACAAGTAGAATTTACTAAAAATTAAAATGAAGTTCTACAAAGTACATTCGGTCATTAGTGTAAACCCTATTTTCATTTGCAGCGAATTTCTCATTATTATCCAAATACAGTTTTTCTTGCATCCCACCAACGTTTTCGAGCAGCGATGTTCCGACACCTTTTCATTAGAAGGACTTCAGCCGGCGTTGACTCAACAAAAAAAACGCGTGAAAATAATACAAAGTACGGTAGTTTGTTTATTTCGCAGTTTGATTCTGAGGAGAGAGAAAATAGGCGACCCGACATCAAAGGTAAGGAGGGAGCTTCTAACACTTATCGAGTTCTGAGAAAACTGATTTCAAAGTTTGACTTTGGGACATTTTTTTTAAAGCCGCTACTTAATTTCGAATATATGTTTAAGTTCTATAAAAAGGTTCTAATTTTGATATTTTTATAAAATTAAATATTGTACATACAATAGGGCTATTATTCGTTTGACCCGAGTTCGGTTAACCAGGGTTTTACTGTGTTCTAAATCCTATATTTTGTTTTGTTAAAATCTGAATTAAGAAAGTAAATTCAATTCCAATTTCAATTAATAATTTGTGAATGATTTAGTTTAATAAATATTTATCATCTTGTAATTAATTGTTATTTCAGGCATTCTGTATTTTAGTTTAAAACTAGCCGTGACTTCGATTTTAAAATTACATTATTTACAAGAACCAAGCCTGTTTTAACTCCAGGCATATTTCACATATTATAAATGTCATCTTCAAAACAATCCAAAACTTCAAGCTTAAAATGAGGTACTATGTTTTTTTTATTGTTTTACAATATACAAGCTAGATTTTACAAAAGGACGCATATTTAATGGCTCAAGCATGTTTTCATGGTTTAGTTAAATACAATTTTAATCGATTTATGTTAACAGAAAACTTAATTTAATGTCTGATTTAAATATTATTTATAAACACACTTCAAACAGAACATTACAAAACTACTTTACATAGAGGACGAGGAATGAGCGAGAAAGTAATTCTCATCTCATCAATACTAATGAACTTTGCAAAACTAGGAACAAAAAACTATTTTTTAAACCCTTTCCAGCCCAAATTAACAGCAAGCTCAATCTTATTAAGACACGCGAAAAGTAAACTGTGAGAAAAGTTTTACCCAAAGCCAGTGTTGCCAACATAAAATAAACAATCTATCGCATGATTCGATGACAAGAATTTCATAACACTAGGATTAGTAGGGGCCTGAGAAATTTGTAAAACATGCATTTAAGTAATGATAAGAAAACAGATCATGGTTGTTGGAAAGGGTTTTAATATTAAATTTGTGTGTCCTCTACTTAGTAATGTGGAAATTAATTTTTGTTAGGGGAGAGCGGGGTTAAACCGTACAGCGAGGCTAAACCGTACACCCCATTTTAAGATAAAGATTTGAAGCTAGATAATTCCGATTGGTGGTGCAACCTAGCGGCAGACTGTACAACGTGCAGGGTTGAGTTCGTTTCGCTGAGTGCACGTGTGTCAGTGATACTGTGAAAAAACTTGTTTTTGTGTGTTTTCTTATAATTTTGGAACAAAGCTAAATAAGAGGTAAGTGGAAAACCTTTACTTATAAATTAGTAACTATCATGCCATAAGAAAGTACAGTTCTTAAGCTATCTTTTGATCACTATTGATGTTTAATTAAGTGACGGGTTTCAAGGTTATGTTACAAAATTGTCACGAAGTACAGGAAGGGGCTAAACCGTACAGAGGTGTACGGTAGAGCCCCTTCAATGTTCGGTTTAGCCCCTAATGGTTTGTTATGACATCATTAATAGGCTATAATTTATGAAGGAAATATCACTAATATTAAAATTTTATACTCTCGCCATTCATTCAAGCTTTTTTTCAAAATACACATATTAGTTGAAATAACTTACTCGCCTGTTGATTTTTTGTGGTGGGAAACGAACGATTGGTTTTACAACATGTGTCAGAAACCATTTGAAGCTTATTTTTCTTACGAGTGCATAGTGTAAGTACCAATTGTTTTTCTTAATTTAACGTGTGCACCTAAGCAAAATATGAAACAAATTCTGGTTTTAACACATGCAACGAACCTGATCGTTCTGTTTCATAGATGAAAACCCAACTCAATTTCTGAATAAGGAAATTAATTACTTATATTTTTTTCTCAGATGGTCCGAAAATACCAAAGAAAAACCAACAGAGCCCAATGGACGGAAGAAGGAATGAAGTCGGCTATTGATGATGTCATAAATAACACTAAAAAATTAAGAGAAGCAGCCAGGGCTTACAACGTACCAGTAATGACGTTGAGTGACAGAATTAAGAGCTGTAAATCACAAAAAAAAGTTTTAGGTCATAAGCCTGTATTCACAGACGTGCAGGAAAATGAAATTGCTGAACAAGTGTTACTTCTAGCTAAAGTATTTTATGGTATATCATCGGTTGAGCTCCGCCGTCTGGTTTTTGAATATGCAGAGAAAAATGGAATTCCAAACAAATTTAACAAGACAGCTAAATTAGCAGGGCAAGAATGGCTTCATGGCTTTTTGAAACGGAACCCAAGAATCAGCGTTCGGAAACCAGAAGCAACAAGTTTGAACAGAATTACTGCTTTCAATAAACAAGAAGTGGATCTTTTTTTCTCTAACCTTACATCTGAAATGGACAAACACAAGTTTGATGCCTTAAAAATATACAATTTTGATGAAACAGGGATCTCCACGGTTCAAAAACCAGGGGAAATTTTAGGACCGAAGGGAATTAAGCAAGAGGGTGCTGCTACGAGCTGGGAACGAGGGGAAAATATTACTGTGGGCTGTGCAATTAGTGCTGCAGGTGAATACATTCCAGCAATGTTTATATTTCCTCGGCAGAGAATGAGCCCTAATTTGGTAAAAGGTGGACCACCAAGTGCAATTTACCATTGTAGTCACAACGGGTGGATCACTTCAGTTGAGCTAAATACTTGAAGTTATACTATATAGAACTCTTAATAAGTAATAAAAGGTGTTGTGTGCAATAATTCATTGCATTACTTTTATTTGTTTCCATAATCATGTGAATGTTTAACTGTATGGTATAGCCCCTTTCACTGTACGGAATTGCCCCGACCCCCGGGGCAATTCCGTACAGTGTCACTTATTTTACTATTTAAATTTAAAATTATAAACAGTGAAATAATTAAATTTTTTTGGAGTGCAAGTGGTAGCCAATGGTCCAAATTACCTGTTGCTTATTTTGTTATAGTTTTAAACCCAATATCAGCTGAGCAATAACGATAATTGCTTAAGTGTACGGCACAGCCCCGCTCTCCCCTATATTCTTAATCCAGCAGTTAAACCACAAAATATTGTTTCTTTTTCAGCGACTAGTTTTTGTTTTGTTACTATCATAATTTAAAAATTGTATATATAATTAAGAGTTAAATGCCAGCAATATCATTACCGACAGCTTTTATCGAGTTTGACCTAACTGGTGAGGTGATCATAGTTTTATCACTGATGCACTCAACTGATGCGAGTAGAAACAATATACAGGATGTCTAGAAAATACTATCTCAAATTTCACCAGGCTATTATTCTGTAGGTGAAAATAAGAAAAAACGTTCCCATAAACATAGATCTAGAAATGCTTAGTTTTTTAATTATCCACCATTTTGTTTTTGTTTTTGCAAAACACTTAACATCTTTGGAAATAGAAAAGATATTGACCTTAAATTTGGTGTATATATTTGTTACGAAATCTTTTACCCATGTAAAAAAAACCAGAACGTTCTTTTGTATACTTTAAAAATGGAGCCCATTTAAAATTTGTAATGCCATATATTTCTAAAACTGCTGACATTACGAAAAAAAAAATAAGGAGACATAAAAAGTTAACTTTTTAATAATAAATAAAACGGGTTTTTTATTTTTGCTGCAGCTAATTCCTTTCTGTACTGTTTTTTCTGTATTATTATAGACAGTTCAAACATTTTTTGTTTTTGGCCGATAACTCGATTATCTTTTGAGCTACAGAAAAAATAAAAACTTTTTTGTTTGTTATTAAAAAAATTTTTTTTTTGTTTTTTACATTTTTTTGTAAAATTTGCGGTTTTATATTTGACATTAAAATTTTTATAGTACACAAAAGAACCTTCTGGTTTATTGTACAAAAGTAAAAGGTTAAGTAAAAAAATATAAACACAAAATTTAAGGTCACTATCTTTTCTACTTCCAAAGATATTTTCAACATCTTTTTTGTGTGCTGATTTTTCAAAGGACTACTTTAAGCCACTTACTTGGTGAGTTTTATTTTAATTCTGATATTTTCTCCGTAATTTTCTGAACAAAAATACTATATAATTACAAAAAAATATTTTTGATGAATTTTTAAAAATTTCTCAGAATGTTAAGTAAAAATTGCTTAGCATTTATTTGAAGGTAAAATGATCAGCTGTTCTAGGGTTAAACACAAAGAAAAGGTACTAATCCATGAAAAGGAAACAATTTTATCATTTAAAACTTTCAGTGCTAATTTCCGTATATATGGTGGACGTCGAACGTAGTGTCGAAAAATGACAACATCAGTCAAATTAGTTAGGCCTATACATTTTGTGCAGTTTTATTTTAAAAATAAGTATTTGATTGCTAAGGGCTGAGTAAAATACATTCAGATACTGTAATTTGGAAGTGCTTTTACGGGACACCAAAAAAACTGAAAATGCATTGTCCATGAAATAAAAAAAAAACAAACAAAAAATAGTGTTTCCAAGTGTATTTTTATTAGTAGAAACCTAAAATTTAGTATGTTTGTTTAGTTACTCATTCGTGAGATGTGAATTGTTATGAGCAAAGAATTTTGTTCAAGTATAATTAATCATGTGGAATGAAAAAAAATGTTTTTGAAAAATATTGGTGAGTGAAATTATATACATTTTTAATGTATTTTATTTCTAAATTTAATGCAATTGCATAATACACAATTGTGGAGAATTTAGTTCTCTACGAAATATAAAAAATCATCAAGTTATTTGATTAATTAGGAATTTAATGCATTTTTATGTAAAACAATACCAAATGGTTTTAAACAGTCTGGAATTTGTATCAGTGCAGACATCTTTGGCATTTTTCAGACAATTGTTGATTATTGACTCTGGCACTAAAGGGGGGGGGGGGGGGGAAAAAAAAAAAATTTTTTTTGAGCAATAACAAATTCCATTCGCTTCAGAAAGGAGTAACTAAATGACTAAGTACTGAACACAATGACAAATTTAATAATGGAATTAGTATTTTTTAAATTCTCTGTTTACATTCCACAGAATTGCAAAGTTTGAACAGTTTATTTGTCATAGAAACCATTAAATGGTACTTTTTTATGCAAATTGGTGTTTTTAAAAAGTTTTTAGAATCAAGTTTTTAAAAAATGTTTAGAACATCATATTCTGTCTTCTATATAAGTAAAAAAGCACTTAACACAAATCTTTTTTTTTTTTTAATGAATCTTTGTTCAAACCAATGAAGAAATTATGCCCTTTATATAATCACTAGGTAGCTTGGTAATGAAAATGAATATGTCAGTGAAAATAAAGTAGAGAAACATTTAAAAAAATCTCAAATATTGAAAGTTTCATGCACCATTCTCACTCACAGTGTAATGTGAATTCCAACTCACTTCTCGAACTCACAAAAACATCCAGTTTGTACACCGATAAATGTTCGAGAAAATAAAGGTTAAAATTCTGCTGTCTCTTTTCATCACAATATCTAACTACGTAATAACGAACTGGACAACAATTACCGGACAAGTTTCAAACTGAACAATCAAAACTATACTTCAACCTACAAAAAAATATTTGATACTTTTCATTTCATACGGTCGGAATGTTGATTTAAAATCGTAAGTAAATAGTTTTAAAAAACAAGTTCAAATATTGAACCGACAGTCGATCGAATAAAAAAGTTTGTGTTTTCAATTGCTAATGATGTGTGTGTTTGTATTTACCCCCTTTATCTGTATCTGAGTGACAGTTCTTTCCAGTTCTGCGTTCCTCATCCGCAGTCGATCCAACTCATCGTATAAAATGCTCCTTTCACTTCCAAGTTTAAAATTGATCTGAAACAAAGGTTCACTACTTCAGGGAACTAAAACATTGAATTTGTAATTATGCGATTTCATAAATGAGTAGAAATAATTATAATGCAAACAACTTACAACAAAATATTTTTTGGCCAGTAACAAAAGTAAAATCGAAAGCTTTTTCTCCCCAAGAGTGAATTCATAGTACAAAACGGATGTTATGAAGTAATAATAATAATTAAACGAAAGGCATTTTTCTCCCTAAGAGGAACTTCTTAGGAGAAAGTAGAGCCGTCATTTTGACTATAAAAAATTAGTCGCAGAAAAACCATCGAAAGAAACACACGCATACAATACGATACAGCGTTAACACTTTTACAAAGACATTTTCAACAAAGAAAATTTATCCGTACTACGATGAAATATTAACTTCTCTCACAAAGATACTTTCATTCCATGATAAAGAACCATTAAACATTAAAACTTTCACGAAGGCATATTTATTAAAAAGAATGGAGATTCTGTACGAGTCGAGCCAAAACATGTGTTACTCGTTCAATGTTTATATTGTGACTACTTTTAAGAAGATATGTATTTAAAAAAATAACAAACTGTTCACTTTCACAGAGAAATTTAATGTTATTTTTTAATATGACAATCTATTAGTAACTTTCATGACAATATTTTAATTTACGTCGAAGCTGTAATTTTCATGATAATTTGATGATTTTACTGTGATTAATATATTCAAAAAATAAAGAACTGATATCACTTTCACGGAGATACTGTTATTTAATTATTATATGATGA
>JAGFPH010004061.1:2807-18696 GCA_018207615.1 Philaenus spumarius | reverse complement strand
GAACTTCACGATGACAGACATTTTAATTTTTGACGAAGATGTATTTTCATGAGTAAAGCCATGACACTGTTTCTTATTATTATTACATCTAGTCTTATTTTATTTTTGTACAAGGTAGTTAATTGTTTGGTTCATATTTTAATCTCCGCTATAAATAAAAATGAGTAGATCAATAGAACTCGTAACTAAAATTAGGAGGGGGGGGGGGTGGTGCTGCACCAGAAATGTTTAGCCTTTGTTATACAATTTTGTAAAACGAAACAAAAATGAATAAATAGAAAATTTATTCAAAGACACAATAAAATCCTAAAGCAACAAAATAAAACATTGTTTACTTACTTTAACCTAAATTGTTACAGTTCAAGCTTGGCCTATTCATTTCAAAATGAAATCCATTCTGCTTGTTTTAATTTGAGTGAAAAGATCAATCATTTTGTCAGCAAGGGAAAAGTCATTTAAGGTTTATATTCTTGATTTAAATTTAAACTAAGGCAACAATAAAACAAAGTGTCGTGTTCTGCTTTTGTGCAAAGTAAATCTTCACTTGTTTGGTAAAATGTCTAGTAAATAAATTAGTTCCATATGAAATCATAGCCTCATTACCAGACATAGATTACAAATAAACTACCTTCCACGAGCACACCAGGGTCGGCACTGCGGGAATGACAGTACACTGTCTCCCACTCAGCCTTGTTTGCAGCTTCCTACGTTCACACACAGCTGGAGATATTTGTATTTTTTTCTGGGAGATGGCTAATTAAGTTTTATGATTATAAATTATTGAACAAGTATAAAGAAAGAGTTCAAGAAAAAATGAATTTTTATATTAAATGTTTCCAATAATATCAAGCGGAATACGGAGTGCTGAAGTACCACAGTGCCTATACACAAGCCTCTACTGATGTAAACACCCATTGTACGTGGTAGTTAATTTTTTGGCCCACAATTTGTCCACGATAAATAAAACTCTAGACAGGAGGCCACTAGATATTCTAACAAAAAAAAAAACACCTTGTCAAGTCACTTTACCTTATCACTAGAACTGTTTGACAATGTCAGTGAATCATCCAATGTATCCAAGTCAGCTTCTAGGCCACTCTCGCTGTGACGCAATGGTCTGATAGCTAAACCTGAAACACAGTAATCAACCATTAGTACATTGACTTTATTGCACAGTATACAATTAACTTCTTTAGTTTCAAAATTATCTTTGGTCCAGACCTTATCCCAAAATATACAGGTGTTTCATCTAAATTGAACCAACAGCTAACTTTTAACTATATTTTATTACAAGACAATTTACTTCTCACGGAAGACTCCCATTACAAAATTTGCCCACCATTTTCCAATATGGTATGCAATAGAGAAGAGTGAAATTTCACGGACTGTGACTTTGTCATAGATCACAAAAAAGTCGCAGTCACAACCAACAACAAAAATAACTTGCACCCACACGACTTTGAGTCCTACTGTCGACTGACTTAAGCGTTGCACAATATCACACGCTTTTCCGTAGTGTACTTCCGTGCATCCTTCCAGAACTTTCTATTTGGTCCCAGGACTTTTCTCTCGATTGTACATCCGTTTGCTAATGCCGAGTATTTCAATCTTTATTTACAATGTCACTTTGTCTTGACTTTAAACACTTGAGTTATTTTTAATATTTATGTCTACATATAAAAAAATATTTTACAATTATTAAGTTTGTTATTTATTGTCTGCTTACTATCTTTATTTAAAAATCATTTTCCTTATTTAAGTTTTATTTTCATTTATTTGTTTCAATTTATTAATTTAAAACTTAATTCCCTTTTAAGGGCAAATTCCCTTAAAAGCCTCCATGGAGATATCATCCATTTGAGATATCACCAATGACAGATATAATGCAAAACTTTCAACTCTTGCTAAGGTATTTCAGATTATCATACATTTATTTCCTATCTCATATAAAACAGTATTTGTTTTGAGTTCAACATGGATTTATTCCTATTAGATAAATACAATAGTTATAATTACCTTTTTTCCTCCTCCCCCCTTTTCATATAATCCTTTTAAACCCCCCTATCCCAATAACGGAGACCTTTATTTAGTGACCATATAAATTAATCAGTTTACGAACGAGTCTTATCGAGAATGGTCACCGACCACGCGTGTAATTTTAAATGTGTCCTAGTTTGTGTTGTGTTTAAGTGTTTGTGTAATAGCTATTATGTACATTTGATAATGACTGATAAATAGTCGAAACACATCACGTAAAAAGAAGAAACTACAAGATATATTATATAAATAAATATTGAGCTTGACTTGTAAGAATAATACTTGATAGAATAAACTTCGAAAACAAAATGTCACAACTAATACGTATAATAACTCAAATGCGTTTCAACGACAAAGTCGCCATCTTCAGTGATTCACGAGCTGCAATAGTCAAACTATAACTCGATATAATTAATAATGATATTTTGGCATTATATCGCCAAAAAAAGAAAAGGAAAAGCTTTCAGGTTGTGTTCTACTAGTAAAAATAAAGAAAAAATCCTACAAACATAGGTTCAGAAGTGCTTCAATTTTCAAGATATCCAAACTTTTGTATTTTACAAAAAGTAATTGATATCTAGAGAAATGTTTGACTGATTGAGTTCAAACTTGGCATGACGTTTAACCTGACAATGATCTATCTTAAGAAAAATAAGCGATTATGTCAAATCATGCGTTTCAAAATGGAGGCTGTTTGAAAATTTCGAACCTAAATTACCGTACACTTTAACGAAAAATGTCAAGACACGTTTTTTGTAGCCCTTTTGACTCCCTCGGATGGTCTCACAGTCAAAACAATCGGATGAAGGATAATAGTTAAATTACGTGAAATAATTGGTTTGTTCAACTCAGTATCCTATACCAACACAGTGAACACAACAATATTGTGGTTACGTTTGCTGTTATTATCTTTAAGTTAACTATTATCCTTCATCCGATTGTTTCGATAGTTACACTATCCGATACGGAATTAAAAGGGATACAAAAAAGTTATCTTGACCTTTTTTTGTTAAAATGAACGGTTTTTGAGCAATTTAGGTTTGGAATTTTCAAATAGCCGCCATTTAGAAACGCATAATTGAATATAATCGCTTATTTTTCTTAAGTAGATCATTGTTGGTTAAACTTCATGCCAAGTAATCAGTCAAACATTTCTCTAGATATGAATTATTTTGTAAAATAACAAAATGGCGGATATCTGGAAAGCTAAGCATTTCTGAACCTATGTTTATAGGAACTTTTTTCTTTATTTTCACTAGTAGAACATGTCCTGAAAGTTTTTCCGTTTCTTCCTGAATCACCCTGTTATAACTATTGTAATTATTAACAATCCAGTATTCTTACGGACTCTAAGTCGGCCATTGAGGCAATTCAAAAAAACACACCTGACGACTACTACTTCCGGACGAGTGAAATAAAGAGCCTTTTAGGAGCCCTACAGGAGACTGGAAAAACCATAGTCTTCCAGTGGATTCCATCGCACTGTGGATTGCAGGGAAATGAACTGGCGGACCAAATAGCTAAAAGTGCGGCTGAGATGCACCCGGTCCCACCCACAAAATTCTCTCTCAGCAAATGCAAAAGGAAGATTGAAAGATTTGTAATGGAGAAATGGACTGAGGGATGGAAGCAAGAAACTGTTGGACGGTCTTTCTTTAAAATCCAGGAAACACCTACCGCACCAAACTGGTATAGAGGGGTCTCCCGCAGCATTGCTACGTTTATGGCAAGAGCTCGAATGGGACACGCAGTAACAAACAGCTACCTAAGAAAATTTCGACTGAAGGAAACCGACAGATGCGAGAGGTGCGGCGCCGAAGAGGAGACCATAGGCCACATACTGCTGGAGTGCACCTCGGAGAACAGAATGAGAGATTCTCTCAGAGAAGCTTTAAAGGACAGCCAAAACAAATTGGAAGACGCACTGCGGAACAAGAGGTATTGGGCGTTGGCGGCTGCGGCATATCATGGTCATCGAGTCGTCGGCATTACCTGAGGCCGGAAGCTCGTATGAAGAAGTAAGTAAGTAACAATCCAGTAAGACAACAGGAATAAATAAATACAGCCTATAGATAATCTCAAAAAAAAAAAAAAATTATACTTATAAGGAAAATTACATCAGGGCCAGATTTTGAAAGCTGGCTTAAAATCATAGGAAAGACACTGTGCAGTTGGCATCATTTGGGGGTAAAGATTCATAGCAAGAAGATAAAATTTCGTGATAAATAAAGTACATCGGTATCTGGTACAAATGAAAACATCTTTGGCTAAGTGAACCGTTAATAACCTAAGACAGCAGCTTGTTAGGGTAATATGATTTACCTTCCATGTGTACATTGTCCAAGGACAGATCGTTCTCCGTACAGCAACGTCTGACTTTACCCAGTCGTGGACTGTCATCATCCCAACAATGATTTGGAGGCGAACCTAAGGGAGAGTTCCCTCTTCGTTTAGTCCCACCACCTATACAACCTTCCAATGAAATAGAACTTCCTGGTCTGTAAAAGTAAGGAAAGTATATTAGCCTAATACGCAAAGTCTAATCAAGAACAACTATACTTATTTACTATAACTTCTTTCATTCAATTTAAACAATATACACAAAATATAAATACTTGAAAACTATGAGAAATCCTTGAATAGTGAACAGAAGTATAGGATACAATTCAAAGAAAAGAAGAAAACATTGGTGATTGGCTATTTTCCTATATCAGTCGTTATAGTCCAGTAATCCTGTACTTAAAATTGGGGTTACCTTGTAATATATGTGAGTTTCAGGGAATTAATATAAAGAAAAAAGGGTGTAACGTAAAGGGAGAAGTGTCGTAAATTTTGGATGAATTAGGCTAAATTAAAAAACTATTTATATAAAAATAATAAACATAGAAATCCAAAGGGGAATGCAGACAAGTTTATTCTATAATAATTCATTCATGAGAAATTGTTTAAAAAATAAAAATCATATATAATATGAAACAAAGAATTTAGATAGGTTTTAAATATAAAGATTATGTCATCAGAAAATAGCCTCAACGAAGGGGTGCAGTGTATAATAAAACAGACATTAGCCTCGAAACAAGTACAGGATAAAACAAGAAGACGTTTATGATTGGTGGAGACCAGTCGCGTGAGATGACGTCATTATGCATTACATGGCAAAATTAGACAAAGCAACGCTCTCAGTCGCTCCAGAGATGTCCTGCTGTACAGACGTATTTGTGCTGTGCTAAGTACAATGTTTCTATAAGTACAGAGTTTGCGGTATTTCCGTAGAAAATCCAACTAAAATATTGTTAAATGATAGTTGTAGAGACAGTGATTTCACTTCAAAGTGTTAAATGGTGAAAATCGGACGTCAGTACTCGAAGTTATCGACTCTATAAATTTTGAAAGTGTGCAGGGCTCAAGATAGCATAGTAATGGCCGACAAGCGTGGGTGACTTATATAAAAATGAATAGTGTTTTCGGGGTGAACTATATCTGCATATTCATAAAAAAAATAACTTCAGTGAAAAAACGAGGCTAGACTTTAACGAACTATAAAACTGTTTAAAAAAAAAATAAGATTTTCATAAAATAATAAACATAGTTAACGTAAATTCATTCTTTGTTTCGTAAGTTTTTAAAAGTGCACTATAAAATCATAAATTTAAAAAAAAACGTACGTAAGTAGATAATTTTAAATAAGTAATATTAAAGAGAGAGAGTCTGCATTCATGAAAATTATGAATAGGATATAAAATTTTTGTATGTTAGAATTAAAATTGTTGGATGAGTGAATGGATGATTGGTTTAAGTCTTAAAATATGGTTTGCCAGGTTCTTTATTCTTGTTTTGTAAATTTGATAATTTCAGTTATGGAGGAGTAAATTTAAAATGCAAACTATTATGTTTCGTTGATTTGAGTCCTTTCCCTTCCTGGTAAAGTACTTCATGGTAAATATGAACCTAATTAATAAAATAAATTCAGTGTAATATTAAGGTGAAACAAAATGGAGTCAGTTGTGTGGCCGCAGTTGCGAGTTCTGGCGGCATGGAATCTGTGTGCAGAATACAGATTTCATGCTTCTAGGATAAGCAGCCCCGTAGTTACCAACTGTACGCACAGATATTAAATCAAACATATGTAACAAAGATTTAATCGTCAGCTGTGACAGACACAGATCTGACGATGCAATACCGTATTTTCAATTTTGGGGTTATGTTTGATTGTTTTTGTTATGGTTAAGGGAATAATGATTCATTGAATTAAAAAATAATTAATAAATATAGTAAGTTATGTGAATTGAAGGTATGATAGCATAAATAATTGTTACATAGAAGAAGGTTATTTTTTTATGAATACAACTTAGAGAAAACTTGTCAAAATTTCATTTTATTTTATTTTTTTTTTATTATTAATAAATTTTGTTTTGTAAACGGCTTGTAAGGAGCAGCACGTTACAACCTGGAAAAAGGTCCGAAGTTAATGATCTTTTAATGTGTTGTACATTAGCAGTCTGTGGTGTAGAATAAAAGTTTTTTTTTAAACAAATTAAAGCGGTTGCTGAAGTTTAATGCTTTCTTCGCTACAGAGGAGTTTTCAGACTTAAGAGTTTACCATAATATATATATTTATTACAATTTATACTTTTATATTTGGTTTTTATGTAGTTTATATAATTATTTGATTTTAAATTTTGTATGATTTGTTAGGGATATATTGGTAAACATCAATTTCCCAGTTACTTGGAAAATTTACACTTATAATAAAAGCATGTTCAATCAAACCAACAAAGCGCGGAAACAACTCGGTGCAAGATAGCAAATGTTATGTATTAAATTTCTCAACCACACCAAATAGCGGGCCCAGCGACTTTCTGTGGGAACCGTAAAAAAGTGCATGCAAAAGATAATGCTAATGTGTCAATTGTTCAGGAAGAGAGAAAGCCAGTAACGGACCAATCAAAAAGATTCCTAAAAACATGCGGACAAGGGAGGTGGGAGATTTTCGGAGAGAAACTGAGATCTGTCTAAAAGGAACCACCATGGGGAAGTACACATGTTGTAACTTATATGGTTACAAGAATAAAAAATATCTATAAGTATAAAGTGTTAAAAAAATTGGGTTCGGTAAAAATTTCAAAAATAAAAAAAAATGTATATTCAAATTAAAAATAAAATGTTATATGTGGATTATTCAACAATCATTAATACCTCTCCTTCACTCTTTTATTTATTCACCTTATCACCAGAAGTCGTCGCTCATAAAATACCTTAAATCATTAAAAAAAACCTCTTAGGCCTATTGCCTTACTTCCATAACAAAAATCACCTCTTACTAAAACTCACCACATCATATATCTCTCCTAACTCCAACGTAGAATTACACCTTATGCTCCACCTTACTTTAATTCACCTTACTTACAAAAACCTTAATACCACCTTCATTTAACTCACATAATAATAAAAAAAATAGTAATCGTAGTATTTATAATAATCCACATATAACTTCATTTATGCTCTATTAGTATCTGTCTATCCATAATCATCAATTACTGTAAAATGTTTATTGAATTAGTTTAATTTTCTCAGGGGTGAATACCTGGCTGTTAAAGTACAAGCTAATTGGATATTCGTGGCTGAATAAAGAAATTCAAGACATTGCGGCAAGACAACTATTTATTTACTCTGACATAATTAAGAAATGAATATTTACAACAAGAGATATCAACATTACAGAACAATTAAACAAACAAATCAATTAACAATTTACAAATTATACAAAGTTTTGTCAACCCTAGCTTGAGAATATGACGCAATAAAATCAAATGAAGTTACTTGTAAGAATAATTAAAAATTTTATGTCAGCAGACTAAAAAATGTATGTCCTATGGCCACTATTACTTACTGCGTAACTCGTTGCACTGTTTTTTACCTAGGATTTTTATTTAAACACTCAATTCACACAAAGTATTTCGAAGCTAAATGCGTATTTTCATTATAACACATGGCGTCCTTTTATAACTTCACTTTTCTCTGAATTCACTAACTCGACTTTACTTCTTACATCTCCACAATCGTAGAAACACCTCTACTTTACTTTTAGATGAAAATTGTTCTTGTTCGAAAGAAAAAAAACCATACTTTTCATCAAACTTCACGGCACCCGCCGTTTACATTATACACAGTCAATCCGCCATCTTAGAGTTCTCTCCTCTCCAGAACGTTGTTCAACGTACTTCTCTTCCAGAACGTTCCGTGCAATTTAGCATGTAGGCCATTTGTGCTAAGCCTTCCGTATCTCGATACATACACTGATGTTGTGACTTGTTATACATGTGTTTATTTTTAATTGCTTTTGCATTGTTTTTGTATAATTAGAATGTTTATAATTTAATCACTGCTTGTCCCCATTAACTGTTCGCCTCAACCGCACTTATTTAAATTACTTCTTATATAGTTCTCACACGTTACATATGTTTATACATTAATATATTTAGTCTGCTTTTATTTTACCTACTTTTATAGTCTGCTTATTCTTTATTTTTTATTTATTAAAAGTGATTCTACTGTAACTATTTTGCGTCATAAAGGAATTTATATACATATAAAAATTATAAATGTTTACTATTATATATGTATTGCGTCATTTTATTTATTTAGACCAAACCTCTGTGCTTTAGACACTATGGGAAACTGCTGATTTATTTTTCATCGTATAGCATTTCTGTTACATGGCTGTTAGTGTTACAATGTGGATATCAGCCAACCTATAAAACCATTAAAGTGAGCAATAATTAATAATCAGTGAAGTATTGTGAACATTTTAATAGATAAATCGTTATTACAAGTGTTCAGTGAAAATGAGAAAGGAATAAATAAAGCGAAAATTATGTAAGTAGCTTTAAACCATTCATTAATGTAAGACAGATCTCAAAGGCCAGTACAATTATCACAAAGTCATATTCTGGTTTTTATTGTAAGTGTTGTTTTATGAATGAAATAATATAAAAAAACGAGTAGACAACGAGCACCGGGTGCAGGGACTGATTCACTTAGAATTAGCTGTAAGAGGGTTTCATCAAAACACCTCACAAGCAATTAGGAGCAGTTCCGATCCCATTGGGTAAATTTTATAAATGATCTAGCTGAGAGACTAGATGGCAAATTAAATCTCCCCAAAAAACACTTCGCATTAAAAAAAGAACGCCAAGAAAGCTCTTAAAAAAAAAGAATGATATCATAAATAGGTCGTCAATATTAAGTATATATATGTACGAGTAACTATGTAATGATAAACTAATAATATTATTTGAAACAATATATATTAGGAGATTAAAATTTAAACGAAGAATTTTTCCGCTACAATCAATCACAATTACACATGGAATAAAAATATCAGTTTAAAAAAATATAAATTAAACTTTTAAAAGAAAATATAGTAGCCTATTCAATGTGGTGCTTTCCTCATTTTCTCTTATTACATTAAAATTGGTTTACTGCTTTCCTTTTCTCATTTTACCTCCAAGATTATACCCATTGGCGTGGAGTATCTTGAAAACTTAAATTGCCTTGACAACATAATCAGTACTCCACAAGGTAAAATCTTAAAATTCTTACGAGATAAAAGCTTAACCTTCGAACTTTACAACATTTTAAGCCTCTCTCGGGGAAATTTTTGTTTGTTTTAAATTTGGCGCCTCCATCATGTCGGGTTTAATGGAAGTTACTGATTTGTATTCAAGTGCATTCACCCTGTTTTATTATGTTTAATTGTATATGTATGTTATTACCTATATGTTTTAATTTGCTGTACTATAATTACTACGCCATATAAAATGTTGTGATTAACATAAGTTCCAGAGATGAAAATACAAACTTACTTTTTCTGAGGCACCCTCGTAGACAAAGTCTCCACCTGTATACTGAGCTCATCATTTCTGTCTCTCAGACTTGTGTTCTCAGTTTGGAGCTGAGATAACTTTTCAATCAATGATGCAACTTGATCACTGTTACTTTCAAGTTCGTTCACCTGAAATTCAATAATTTAAAGGTTAATACATTCACCCTGGTAAAAAGTATTTTTACAACATGGTTGCATTATACGATTTATACTTCTAATCGATGGAACATGGTAGAACTCCATTTTCAGGAAAAAACCACACACGCAATATTTAATTGTCTGTGTTAAAATGCACTGTAAATGCTATCACTAGTGAAACCATGGTCGGCAAGACCCAAACAAAATAATTGTACAATTTACTTAATATTGTGTGTGTGGTTTTTCCTTAGATGTATTGATATTATTATTTTTTGTTTTCTTTTCAGTTTAAAAAATGTTGTTGATCCCATATCTTACTATGAATAATTTAGGACTTGAATTGCCATATCATTCTGGAAAGCATCTCTGAATACCATCTCCTCTGCAGCTTTAGAAACTTCAGTACGGATAAATCAGAAGCACCTCTCATTTAATTACAGTAGACTCCCGATTATCCGCGATAATGGGTGGCTGAACTTTCGTGTATAATCAAAATCGCGGATAATCCGAAACTAACCTAAAATGCCCTAGAAATAGTTCAAAATGACCGTAAAACTAAAATAAGTGCTTAATTAATCTTTACAAAAGGTTCAGGTAATAACAATTAATTTAAATATGCACAGTTACGTACCTTTATATGAAAAATTACATAGTTTCACACACACTATTTACAAAGAACAAAAACAAAACAAAAAACAGTCCAGTACATAACTGCTACAGTACTACTGTTGTCAAAATGCACTTTCAATATCAATCTCTATCAGCATGGAGTAAAAAAGTCCTTTATTGACGGGGGTGGGAATAGTCCCGTTATGAAGGTTATATGCTTACTGTATTGTCTTTGAGGTGGCGCTACAGTCTGCGCGCGAGATAATGGGCCTTCACTCGCTAAACTTTGTTCGCCGTAGTATCACATTTGGGTTATTTTACATATTTAATTTGTATTTTTTTGGCGATCGCGGTATTTTTTGGTGATCGCGGTTAAGCCGCAACGCGGGTAATCCACTCGTGGATAATCGGGGTTCTACTGTAGTTTAAATTGTTACCAAATGTGATTATAAACTATCTACTACAAAAAATAGAAATGAATATTCAGATCTTTTGCATTGGTAAGTTAAGCATATTATTTTACTCTAACCTAGAACATGGGCACCCAAACCAGAGGGGCAGTGGGGGTCGCGGCCACCCCCTAGCTCCTATGAAAGGAAAACACATAGTGTATATTAATAGATATTGTAATACATGTGAGTTTCAGGGATTTAATAAAGTAATAAGGGGTATAAACGTAAAGGGGGGAGCAAAGTAAATTTTGGATGATTTAGCCTATTTTAAAGATCACATTTTTGTAGAAAAGTAATAAACATAGAAATCCAAAGGGGAATGCAGACAAACTTAATTTTAAAATAATTAACTCACAAAAAGTTTGTTTAAAAAGTAATTTTTATAATTTAAAGAGGCAAATAATTCAGATAATTATTAAATATAAAATGATTACGTCATCGAAAGATAGCCCCAAGCGAAGGGTCTAGTTTATAATTTAAACAGACATTTAGCCTCGAAACGCATATATGAAACATAGAGCAAAATAAGAAGACGCCGATGATTGGTGGAAATAGATCGCGCGATATGACGTCATCCTGTTACAGCGTCGACAGTTTGAAGCAAGCCTCGTCCTCAGTCGTTCAACAAGCATCGAAGAGACCAGATGTGCTGGTGATGTGCTGATACGATGTTGCAATAAGTTAAATTTTGCGGTATTTCGAGAAGAAATACGAGTGAAACATGTTACAGCGTTAGTAGAGACAGTGTTTTGTAAGAAAAACGTCAAACAGTGAAATTCGTACGAGGGAGTTCAAAGTAAGTGACTTTGAAAGTTTTTACAAAATGTGCGTGATGGAAAGCTATCTTATAACTTGGCGGATAGCGTGGGGTCTTCTTGAACAGTGAAATGGTATGAAGGTGAACTAAGCATACACAAACATAAAAGAACTAAATTCAGTGATTCAGTGAGGCTAAACTTTAATAAACTATAAACGTTTTCAGGGGGATATTATTTTTTCATATAAATTAAATTAACGTAAATTCATTTTTGTTTGTAAGTTATAAAGTGCACTATAAAATCAGAAAACATACGTAAGTAAAAGATTATATAAAAAATAAGTCTGCATTCAAAAGGTTTTAGATAATTTAAAATTGTTGTATGTTTAAATTTGATAGTAATAGTGAGAATGAATGTTTGAGCGATTGCATTTCTAATATTAGCTATGGTTTGCCAAATTCAATTTATTTATTATGTATGTTTGAGTTTTAAAATGGGGCATTAAAAATATTAATGCCAACTATTAAGTTTCGTTGATTTGAGTCTTTCCCTTCCTGGTAAAGTACTTCATGGTAAAATGAACCTTGTTAATAAAATTAGAATCAGTGTAGTTCTATTAAGTGGAATATAAAATGGCGTCAGTTATCGGCCGCAGCTTGGGGTTCCAGGGGAGAGGATCTGTGTATAGAACACAGATCTCGTCTTTCTGGAATCAAGAGCCCAGTAGTTAATGACTGTACGCACAGATGAATAAACCAATCTGCGTAACAGAGATTTGGTAGTCAGCTGTGACAACCACAGATCTGGCGAAACATAACCTATTTTCAATTTTGGGGTTATGTTTGATTGTTTTTGTTATGGTTAAGGGAATAATGTTTTGTGGAATTGAAATAGTAATAAATAAATAAAGTAAAGTATACAAATTGAAAATATGATAGTACAAGTAATTGTTACGTAGCAAAAAGGTTATTTTTTTTATTAATTAACTTAGAAAAAACTTGTCAAAATTTGATTTATTTTATTTTTTTTTATTTTTATTAATAAATTTGTTTGTAAACGGCTGGCAAGCGACAGCACGTTATAAAATGGCGCCCGAACTGGGACCATTGTAACAGTGAGCCGACAGCACGTTACAATATAGTGAGGTATTTTTCTTTTAAGAGAATTATTTCAACGTCAGTATTTCGTAGAAGTGGTTTAGCACTAGAATATTTAAAAAATGTTATGTACCGTTTCATTTTACATAATATTATACTTATGTATTATACTTTGTGTATTCATTGACGGTGAAAAGGTATAGACTCAATGACTGTGTGGGTTAATATTTAATTTAAACAGCGAACTTGCCTTCTCAGATTTGAAAAGTTTCCCAGGGGAGGTGAAAAATTCCCCGGACCTTCTTTTGCCAAAGAAGGGTAGCGTACTTCTTAATCCCAATACCACCGGTTTAGCCCTCTAGAAAATATCATACGAGAGCACTTGACATAGTATTGGGTGATCAAATTGTTGGTTGCAATGTACATGGAGTTCCGGCAACTTACAGTACAATGTCTTCTGATTGTGTTAATCACCAGATCTTGCTTGAAAAGCTCCATTTTTATGGAGTTACTGGAGTTGCTCTAGACTGGTTTAAATCGTACTTGACAGATAGGCAACAAATAATTATATAAAACAAAAGGGATAAGAAATTCGTATCAGACTGGAGTGAGATTAAAAATGGAGTACCCTAAGGGTCAATGTTGGGTCCCTTGCTGTTCATTATTTATATAAATGATTTGCCACTAAACATTAATCACGCAAAGGTTATACTGTACGCAGATGACACCTCCATAATTCTGAAATGTAACAACAATCTCGATCTAAAACTATCAATCAGAAACTTGTTATTAGAACTACGAAATTGGTTTGATGTAAACAGACTTAAATTAAATTGCTCTAAAACTGAAATAATACAATTTCAAACACACAAAAAAAAAACCATTTGATAAAGACATATTGTTTGATGGCAGTCTTGTGGGTGTTAGCAATAATGTAGAGTTTTTAGGTATAAATATTGACCACAATTTAACATGGAGGCTACACATTGAAAATTGAGCAAGAAATTAATTCGATTTGTTTTCAAATGTTCATTTTAAGAGATTCTGTAGACTTAAAAATTAGGTTAATTGTTTACCATGCTTGTTTTTCCTCTTTGATGCAGTATGGCATTGAATTATGGGGAAATTCGTCAAAGGCATTGACTATTTTTAGGATTAAAAAAAAATATATTCGAACTATGATGTTTTCAAGTATAAATAAGTCATGTAAATCAGTATTTTAAAAATTAAAAATTTTGACACTACCATCCATGTATATTTTTAAATGTCTTATTTTTGTGCATACACAGATAAATACTTTTTATGATGGCCAAACTGTTCATTGTTACAATACAAGGTTTAGAGAACAGCTCCAGTATCCCATTCATAGACTGAAGTTGTATGAAAACACTCCTTTTTATATGGGCTTAAAACTTTATAATAAATTACCAAATAGGGTAAAGAGGCTTACATATAAAAAATTTAAGGATACTGTAAAAAAAATGTTAATTGAAAAAAGAATATTACAACGTAAATGAATTTTTTAATGACCATTCATTGGAGTAGAGTGATATTCTGTAAAATTTGTTACTTTACATGTTTTTAAGCTGTAGTTTTGTTTAGTTTAAGGATAATTGACAAGCAACCTGTTCATTGACAAATTTTATTTGTACTTTATGTGAATGTTATGATGCAATGATAAATAAATAAATAAAAAAAATAAATGATGACGCGCTGACGTCAGTGTTTTCTATACTCTAAGCTACCAGAACCTTTTACCCTGAAACCAACCTATGACACAAGTGTTGTACAACATTATCTGCACAACCTGATGTTTTAGTAACTTTTTATGATTTTTTTAAAAAGTCCTAATTTATTAAATGTAATTTACTAACTTTAAAAATTCTACACTACTTCTTGAAGTCAAATAAGTACTACAGGAGTACTTGTAAATACAGGCTCTGATACCCAATGAATTGCTAAACAAACATAACAGTTAAAAATATAGCTTTAATGACGCATCATTTTAAAATGTTTCACGAGAGCCAACATATTTAGAAGAATTAAATTTTAATATTAATATCAATTTGAATAGACAACTTTACAAAGAAAACAAACTTAACAGGCCCTACATGATTTAAAAAAAATAAATAAAAAGAATAATAACTGTTAATGTCACTTACCGCCATCAACTCATTTTTTAAGTTTTTTCCAAATTAAGTTTTACCCATTCCTTGATACATGTTTTGGACGATGGACAATTAATGTTTGAAACTTGTATAATGGTTGAAATTTAATTTGAAGAAAATTTCAAAATGGATTGCAGTTATTTATAAGCATATCCGGTTGCTCTAGATTAGCAATTGTAATAAGTAATAATACCAGTTTTTTAAATTACCAATTCCTGCACATTCCTGTTTCAACTCACATTCCATTGCTTTTTTTTTTTCACTTTGAACAAAAAACTTCTCCAATACTGTTCATGTTACAACAATACAAATGTTCGCCAAAAAGATATAGTTTTAACACTTTCATGAAGAAAAGATTAAAATATGTATTGTAATATGACCAACACTTTCACGAAGATATTTTTGATAATACGACAAACTGTTCATTTCTGTTATTTCATAACGATATCTTATATTTAATACAAGAAAGAACTGCGACCCTACAAAGATTTCTTTTCATTCATGTTAATATCCTGGTGCGCCATTTAATACTAACACACTTTAATCAAAGTTTAGCTTGCTGTTTACTACTATTATTTTTGTAAACAAATGAAAGTAATAATTCAAAACATTTCCTTACCCTTTGTTGCAACGTTTCAACTCTTGATATTTCTTTTTCTGCTTTTGTTTTGGCCGCTTCACTCTCGCACAACCGGTCACTGAGGCTACGATTCTCCTTCTCCATTATTTCATATTCCTGTTAAAT
>JAGFPH010004060.1:105286-119874 GCA_018207615.1 Philaenus spumarius | reverse complement strand
TGTAACATGTTTCTTAAAGTAAGAATTAGATAACGATGACGGTAAGACACATATATTTATTCATTTGAATTACGTTATCCGTAGCTAAATAATTTAAAATATTAATCATATATTTTTCAAAATGAACAAAATCTACTACACTGTCTTTATTCTACTGATCTATTCTACTGTTCGGCTATTTGCTTTATAATTTATATTGTGTGTTTTCGCCGACATTTTTTGAATATCTGTTATCTTATTTCAAATTATTGCAATAATTAGTGTTACTTAATCTGTACTCAAGTAATGTGTACTGCAACTACATTATTGCATGTCCAAAGATTTTAGTGAATAACAGTAATGCAAGTACTGTACATGAAAACAATAAACACGTTTACTTAAAAATTTTGTGTTGTCAAAAGTTTCTTGTGACTACCAACGAAATAAGACCAACACCAAACACACAAGAACAAAAAAGAAATGTATACGTTTCCAATTTCAGTTACCCTAAATATTGCCCTAAATACTTGGAAGGAAAAAGATTTTCCGAAACACACATTATTAAATGTATCGGCTTAAAACGTAGAAATGTATTCTACAATTTGTAATTTTAAAGGCAAACCTTTGATGCATATTCACTCTTCTTATCTTTCCTCTTCATCCTATTTTCAATCTATCTACTACACAATGCATAATCCAGTAAAACGTAATACACATGATGATAAACAAACTCTCGTTTATAAAGGAAAAAAAGAAAAAACATAGAAGGGAAAAATTAGTACACTTCTATGAGTATAATTTTAAACATTATACAAATATTTTGCAGGATCTCCGGCAGTTTTAGCTCGACGCCGACCGCCATTATTATTCCCAACACAGCTGTGATCATACATTTTTGTAATTATTTCTTCAACGTTCGTTGTAATAAGTAAAACCACCTGTAGTTAATTTTAAATTCGTTGACGTTGTATAATACATTTATAGCGGTAAAAAAAGATGGACTGAATAATATTAAAAAACAAAGTATGAGACATTCAATATAATTGTGAAAATTTCAACAAACAATAACTAATATGTTACAAGTCCAATAAAATTACGTAAATAGAAATCATATTATATTTATACTAGTGAGTGTATGCTTCATTCTGTACAGTTTGTCTGGCCAATTCCGTGGCCACAGTTTGTCTAAAATCATTTGAAAAGACACAATCAATATATCTAAAATTAATTTTATCTACGACCATTGCAATAAACACCAATAACGCTATTACAAGTAACATCAGAAAGAGGTACATTACAAACCAAAAGCCAACCCGATTAGGTAATGATATCTTTACCTAACAGGAGTCACTTTACATAATAGGCTCTAGACCAATGAGAGCTCGTCATTTGACGGAAGTAGAGTTGTAATAAAAATAACGCTATTCGTACATCAGCTGATTGTACCCATACGTTCCGGATGTTAGTGTGTTATTGTAACTAACCTCAAACGTGAGTTGACGCATTCCGCAAACATGAGTGATAGTGATGAATTTTGTTTAACTCCAGAGGAAATTAATACAAAAGCAAATTCGGCTCTGAACAATTTGTTGCCAGAAAAATCTAAATTTCGTTATGAAAAGGTTTATAACCAGTTTATGGAGTTATTTATTTATATCCCAAATTTCGATTAGCTCACTATATCTTTATTTCACCTTTTTTAGTATGGTTATGAGTAAAAGGAATGTTAATTTCACTCCTGTTAAAAGGGTATCAAATTGAAGAATTATTACACACTTCTTATTTTTTTACACCCTGTATATTTTTGGTCGTAGATAAAGTAGTGTACGCAGCGATTGTATTCAGCCTTTAAGCCACTCGTGAGATATTTAGAACACTCGCTTCGCTCGTGTTCCAACTTACATCTCACTCGTGGCTTAAAGGCCTTCATAATACAATCGTTGCGTAAACTACTATTACTAAACGCATCTAAAGGTTAGATGGATAGGAGCTGTTTAGTAAATAATATTTATGTCAAAATTATGTATGACATAATTTAAGTTTTAGAAAGAAGGGGAGGAACTACCATTTGTTTTCTAAAGCCCAAAATTGAATAAATTAAATTCCTAGAATAACCCCTTCTACAAACAAGATTACACCTAATTGAAATTATATAATACATATATATAACTTTCTTTAAATTTATATATAATTATAATTTTGGGTTATAATGGTTACGTTAGATTATATTTCTATAGTTACTATACTATTAATTTGTTCAGGCCCTTAAAACAATAGTGTTATTTTAAGTTATTTACCTACCTTTCGAGGACCTATTTTGTGGTATAAATATGTCAGCCACACTTAATTTACAACCTATACTAAAATCTGCAGAAAGTAGTCAAATTAAGAGTTTACATTTTAAAATGTTCATTTTCATTAAGTATTTCATGTCGTGGTTATTTATTCCATGTTTCTTTATTGTTGGGTGTTTTACTTAAAGCAATATAAAATGGGTGATGTCTGAATTATAGAAATAGATTTTAAATCAACACAAGATGGAAGATTGACTTAATTATAACATTCGAAAACTGGACATTTGGTATCAAACTCTTATTGATAAGTCTAAGATTTAGTGATAAAATATCTATTAAATTAAATTTATACTTAAACGTGGTTTTCTTTCTTTATCGATCTTGAAAATAGTGTCATTAAAACAGGTGTATTTAAGTCTTACGATGATATTTCTATGTTTTCAATCAAAACCTGGCTTTAAGCTTTAAGTCAATTACAGTCCCTAACAACAATCCTAACTATCATATCTATAAAACAACCCTTCCTTTTTATAACTCCAACCAAAAAGTCATAATTTGCTAATTTTGTTTATTGTGGTTATTTTATTGTCAATAATTTCAAGCTTTTTGGCAAAGTTATTAATAAACATAGATATGCAAACTTGTCCTCACTTCAACCTAATAAAAAACATATATTATGGAATGTATACTTCAATGAATAATAATTAATTGTTATAAGAATTTACTAATACTGTTCTTAAATTAAATAAATAAAAAAAAAATAATAAATAAAAAAACAACGACGTTGAACAAAAACGTTCAGTTAAAAATATAAAATAACCACATTTAAAAATAAGATCGTACAAATAATTAACATACAAATTAGTAATTAAGTGAATACTGCACAAATTAATATAAACATAATCTATATATTACAATAAAGACCTGGTGGACATGATAGGTGTCTCGAACTTCAATTAATATTTGTGAAACATCACTACTACTTATACCAAATATATCAATATTGCAAAGCAATCAATAATTTATAGAGACGGTGGTGTATTGCTTTTATAGAAATTGTTGGAAAAGTAACTTTTAACAACATGACATTGTAATTTCCACATTGATTTTTTTACATATTATATGTTTTACCTTTTAAATTAGGCTTTTTTCTAATGTTATATTCAGTATCCAAAAAGAGGTGTAAACCCCTGTGGAACACAATGTTTGATCACTTCTTAAAAATATAGTTTAATTTGTGGTCTTATTATTATAATTATATTATAATTATATTTTCTTCTTAAATCAGAAATGGAAATAATTAAGTTTTTAGTCCTGTATTATTACCAATTCTTATAATAATTAAATCTTTGGTTTTTCTTAATATATTGCAGAACACTAAGTATTGTAGACGTATTATTTTATTGAATTAGAGTTTCTTACCTTATCGGTTTTCCGTAAAGTGACCTTACTTTTGTAAATTGTGACGCGTTTCGGGCTTATTAACCCATTATCAGACAATATATTTGAGTCGCTGGCCAACAACCAACGTGTGCACACCTAAACGGACTCTTAATGTGAACTATATTGTGTTTGTGTTTTGTGTATTTTATGTTTGTTTAAACTTAACGACCTTATATAAGAGGTATTAATCTTATATTGTCTGATGATGGGTTAATAAGCCCGAAACGCGTCACAATTTACAAAAGTGAGATCACTTGACGGAAAAAACGATAAGGTAAGAAACTTTAATTCAATACCATTAGTGACCTGAATACCAATGAAATGTATTTATTATTTTAGCTTTCGTAAGGCAACTACAGTAATACTTTTCTAAATTATTCAATGGATTTGCTCTCCCTGTGAATACTATCAGTGGCGTTGGCAGGTGGTGTGGATTGTGCGGTATACATTTGCTTACTGTCATTTTAATAATTAACAAAATGAAATTTTGTACATAGTTTATTAACAATTTTATAAAATTAATAATACGGTAAACAGAAGTTGAGGCAAACGTCAGGTTTACCATGATACAGATCATAATGAAGACAATAAAGTTGATTAGTGAGAGGGAGTCGGGGATGCCTTGTGTGTCTGCAGCTTCTTATGAGAGAAATTTTTCAAATCTCAAACCTATAAAGTACCTAAGATTCACTATGATCTAGTCAAAGCTTTTGTAGTTTAGCTATACTTTCCATTGAAAGTTCTGTAGCTAAAAATATTGATTTTTATAGTATTATACAAAAGTTTGTCGAGCAATTGAAGTTACTTTTTATATAAATACATATGTATTTATGTGTTCACACTCTAGTAGCAGTTTTTACTTCCGATTTGGTACAAACTTAGTACATAAGTTTTGAAAAATACAATATTTACTATTTAATAAGGTTTTGCACTAATCTATGCAAATTTTTCAATAAAGGAGAATTTTATTTAAGAAAATGGAAAGAAATTGGATTTATTGTTTTCGAAAAGGTCAAATTTAATTCAGTTTTTAAACTCCTACCATCATTTAACTCTTTTCAGTGGTTATTTTCCATTTGATTAAAAATGGTTTATTTATCATTTATGAAATTGAAATAAATCATTTTATAATTGTGTTATTTATAATAAAAGCAAAGATGTAGATAGCATATTTAAAAAAAATATTGTTCTGAGGAAATGTACCAACACAAATGATTTGATAACGACGCTACAAAAACTCTTTACAATGATTTTAATCAATAAAGTTTGTACTAAAGATAAACTGATTTATTAAACATTAGAAAAGTTAACAAACAATATTCTAAATTATTTTGCTTGTAAAAATGATGAGGTACTTCATCAAAACAAAGATTTAAAATAGTTGAGAATCAATCGTAGAAGATACAGTAACTCCAAAACCTTATAAGTTAAATAATGAAGTAACCTTCATTTAGTTATAGTGGATTTATTGGCTGAAGTTATATATAAATGTAAAATTATTTTGGAAAAAACTTTCAAATAGATGTTACCATACATTTTATATACATTTTTATCCTAAATGAACATATTTTCAATATTATGAAAAATAATTTCATTGTGTTTTAAGAATTACACATTTACATTATTTTACTTTTGTTTAAATATATTGAAAACAAAAGATAAAGGGATAAAATGTTTAACTAGTTTATTTATAAGCTTTTTCTTATATCTTATATATAACTCAAATAAGATTCTTTATGGATATATCAATTTAAAAACAAACATTCATGTCACTTTAATGTTTCACTATGGATTAAACGATAACGTTTATGTAGTGTATCTTAGTTTTTAAAATTTTATCATATTCATAGAAGATAAACACATTAACTTCCTTGTATAATACTCGCTCAATATACTTTGTAACTGCACTACCAGGTTTAAGATGTAATTTATCACATGTGTTTTCTTAGACTGTAAGCAACATTCTGTCTTGATTATTTCCTTTTCATTTTTGTTTGTGTACTATTAAAATTTACTTATTTATATTTATTCAGCACCGGTCTCTAGACAAATAACACAATTTGTTTATAACAATTGAATACATAATAATACATTATTAGGACAGTTTCAATAACAATCAGCTTAAAACTAGAGAAAAACATAATTAAGTCAGTATACCAAATACACACAGAATAAAAACAAGACATCATATTTTACAGAGACGGAAATCACATCTGTCATAAAATAATAAGATCATAATGCAAATCTCGTGCACAAAGAGGGTGCTTTTTCTTGTCAACTATACAAATTCATATTTTGTGGTCTATTACCATCTAAGCTGAAAAATAGATTTGTCTGACCTTAAACACAAATTTACATTCAAATGTACTAAAATACTTAAAATCCTCACTGGATTATGGACTGAAATGGTCGATGGTTCCACTGACAACATTAGTCTAGAAATGTGTTTAAATTTTCTTAGACTTTTTACAAGACATTAATTAAAATATATTTCCTTTATTAATTTTTAATAATACAAAATTTTTGGTTTGATTTCTTTCAGATAAGTTTATACTACATTGATTCAAGATAGTTGCAAGAAAATTTCAACTTAAGAACAAAATGTATCTTTTACTTTTATATTATCCACATTTTTATGTGTTAATATCACAAGAAAATATTATAAATCTGTTGATATGTGTGCAGTTGTTTCTTGATATTAAATAGGTTTATTTGTTTAGTGTCTCTATTGTAGATTTATTTTTATAGACTACAATAGTAATACCTACAGTAAATAAACCAACCATCTCAATATAATCTGACTTTTCAGTAAAGTAAAAACAAACTTAGGTTACCATTCCAACATGACTGTGTGTTATTAAGTTTATTTGTTCTGTTTTTTTAATTTGCATTTGCGCTTATCCTAAACTACTTTCATACATCGACGATTTATTTTAACGTTATTAAAAAGATAATCTTCCTTAAAATCTATAAAATACTACACTTTCGTGAGGCATAATTAGGCAGACCTGGTGTGCTGCTTTTCTTGGTATTTTATTAACGTCTTATAGTTTTAAGGTTATTGTATACGGTAGTTATGCCTCATGAATTTGGGTAAAGTGAGAGTTCGTTGTGCCAGGCTAGCCTAGAATATAAGGACAAACCTTTAAAGATCCACTTGGGCTATGTTAGGGTTACATTACCTTACGTTACAAAATGGTATCTCGCGAAAGTTTTTGTGGCTTTGCTCTGATACTACTTCATTGTTTTGTATCTTTATTAATATTATTTAGTTTAGTAAAATAATAATATCAATATACTAGTTTAACATTTTTTCTTTTTAAATTATTTATTTCCCCATACTTTATCTACTGTCACACTTCTTCGTAATTTGTAAGTAGCATGAAACGCGCTGGAAATTATTGCGTATGATTTATTATTTATTTACGCAATGAAAATTTTAGTCAATTTTTGATATTATTGTATAAATCGTATAAATTGTATAAATATATAAATTGTATAAATATTATTGTACCTTTTAATCGTTAATGGATTTATGCCTTTCTCGCATTTCAATTTTGTGTGCAGTTCTTCAAACTGAATTGCCGACTTAGAAAGTTTTGTTTTTACCAAAAACTACAATTAAGAGTACAAGATACAGGTATGTGACTCGTTGCCAGATCCCTTTAAATCAATTACTGAAACTACAACTGTTCATAATTTATGTAAAAATGCAGTATATAATCTTTATTCCATTGTGTATAGATAGTGTAAGGTCAGAAGTTAATAATTTTTGTGTTATGTAGTTGTTAAAAAATTAGATTAAAACTTCTTATTTAGGCTTGAGTTATAGTTTAACATAATTGTATTATTTGGTTCATCAAAATAATTCATGAACCAATGCTTTGAATCGGTAAGAAGAAGAGAGTATAACCTTCATGCATTATAAAGCAGTTTATCATTTATTCCCTTTTACTTTCTCACTATACTGTATAGTATAGAGAAAGTATAGTCATCACAAAACAATTGATGTTGAGATTTTTTTGAAATATCCGTTTTGAGTTCAAAAAAGTGGTTTTTACAAAATGTCTGTCTGTATGTCTGTATGTATGTAATCAGTTTTTTTTTTTTTATCAACGATTTTGATCAAATTTGGCTTATTTGTTAGTAGCCCTACCATACGCAAAAAACCGTATATTTGAAAAAATCTTGTTTAGCTAATAATAATAACTGATTTTTGGGTTTTTTTTTCAAAATTATTTAAAACCTTTTTTCGTGAATCTATACAGTTCTAATTTACGAGTTTGGTGCAAATTTGTTCGAAATCGATCAAATAGTTTTCTCTCTAGATAATAATAATAATAATATGTATTAGATCTCCTACTTTAATAAATCACCTCTCCTACGACACCTACAATAATTAATTATGAATTCACAGTGAATCTGTTTAGTAATTTAAATATGTTTGTGAGAAAGTATGTACCAGTTCCTTATTTATTATTTTTCTCTTTCTTTCACTCATACGGTTAATGTGTGCTACAAATATATATTTATATTTGCTGTTAAAAAGTTACATCACATATGTATTTTTTTAAAAGTTTTTTTCATTCAATTCAATCAGCTTAATAGACTAATATTATTGGAAAAGAATATATAAGCGATGAAACCCGTTGTACAGTACTTACTAACATTTAAATACACATTTTTGTATATAATTCTAGAAAGGAAAGCCCAAAATTAAATACTTCTAGAGTAGTAACAATTCTTATTTATTATTGTAAAAATGTGATTCGCTAATGTTTATCTAAGGAAGGAAAAAAGATGTTTGTTTGAATACTAAAACTATATTGCACAAGTTAATAGTCAGGTTGAAGATAAAATCGCTTAGGACATGTGATAAATTGATATTATGTCATACCTTTCCTAAACTGGAGCCTCACTTAACCCTCGTATTTTTCACTACGACGTGAGTTGAATACTGGAGAAGCTCTAAATCATTGCCAAGAAATTGTTTTCCAATAACGGAAACTGAAATTTAATGCTGCCTGAGAACTTTATATTTAGTAATATGACATATGTCTTTGATCGTTTTGCAAAGAAGTTACACAAACGCTTAAAACTTTAAACGGAATTTAGACATTCTATAAAATGTTTATTTTAGCATTTTAGCTTATGTTTTATAAAATCACAAGAGCACAGATTGATTTATAAACAGTTTTGTTTTAGGTTTTGTAAATCCATTTGAAAACATGATAAAAAGTGTATAAATTTAATCTGCTTTGGAAATATTCATTTTATTGTGTCCCTTTAGTTATGATCGCATTGTATAGTCATTGAAATGTTGAAGTAATTTTTAGAAACACAATTTTCGTATTAAAGTATTTGATGTTTTTACTAAGTAGGTACTAAATACAACATACACATCATGATATAAAATAATTAATTTCTCATTTTCATAGAAGTATAAACCCATAAAAGTATATAAAGAGAAAAAATTCTCCAATTACTGCATTTATTTAAAGAACATTCCAAATAGTAAATTGTTTATCATTGTCGTATTTTTATATCATCCGGGTGGTTTCTACCAACGCTAAGGAGTATGGTAAGTATTCATAACAAAGCGCTATTTTCTTAACACAATGAAAGTCATGGTTTAACCAAAATCTGAATATCTAAACACTACCTGCAATTTAGTTTAGTTTTGGTCTCTCGTAAGTTAGAATTGACAGAAGAAAAAAGAAGTAAAAATGTACACAAATAGAAAACTTTTTTTTAAATTTATGTTCATTTGTACTATTGGTTAATTTATTTATATGTAACATCAAATTAATGCCCATGAATTTCTGTGGTACAGAAATAAAAATCTGCTAACGCATTTGTTCGTTACGCTCAGGAAACAAGCAAAGAAATTAAAATGAAAGAGCAGTACCGGTATGCAATCAAAGGTATATACTATTTTTTTTTATCAGGGCGTTCTTTGTTATCGTTCTGAAATATTGTTGATACACAAACTGTTCTTACTTTGTCTTATAAATATTACAGACTTGAATTATTTTCTATATTTATGAGATTAATTATTTCGATAATAAAATGAAACTATCTAATAAATGAAAACTGTTTATTAATTTCCTACTTTACAAATAAGTACAGGAAGACTGTATTATGAATATTTCAAAAATATTTTATAGAAAATGAGTTATTGCTTATTGTACTTTTGTTTAAGATGCTTAAAAAAAGTACACTATTTTAAAATATTGTACTTTTGGTACAAAATATTACAATATTTGAAAGTACTAGCTATTTCGAGCAGAACAATACTGTATGGAGTTTTATTTGTAGAACATAACTTTGTCTATGTTTCGTGTTTCACAAAGGACTATAAGCATTATATTTCCATTTACATTTCCCTCGCACGAATGACAAGTCCCCCAAGCATACAGATGTCATGTAACACATGTAGTAAATATTAAAATTTACCGTCTTTCCTCGATATTGGAATTTTATATTTCCTGCATGCATATACCGTTAGCAGAATATAAATACACGTCTACTTTATAAATATAAAACATATACATTTCTTACAACAGTATTCTTGAAATTTTTTAATACATGTAATACAAATGTGTTATATTATATTATTATTGAAATCTTTTATCTTAGCGGATTGTATAACTCGTAAGATCCCGTAAAAAATCAGAACACATAAATTTTATTTGACATACATCAGAAAAACTATACATCTTCTTTGAAAAGTTTTAAATAATTAGATAAAACGAATATAATATACAACAGTATAAATACAATTTCTTATAACTATAGTCAAAACAAATTTTATAACCACAATTCACAATTTTTGATGAAATGACGCTGCTTATCACTTTGCAGCAATCGTGCTTGATCCTGAGTGTCATTAGTACTTTCATTTGCTCATGATTTCTTCCTCATATCCAAATAACATACTGTAGTTGGCCATGTTCAAAACCTTTTTTGGGAAGAAAAACGCCGATTTACCGAAATATTGTAATTGTGGTATGTTAACAGTCAGCGCAAACGCCAACTAAATATGTAACTGACGTCTTTGCATTATAAGAGGCAGGCTCTAATCACTGGGATCCAGGGTGAGTCTATGGATGAAAATATTTCTCCTGTGTTACTTCCATTGAGATATTCGGTTCCAAAATGAATCTTGAAGGCCCGATACCACAAGTCACTACAAGATTTTATAAAGCCAATTTTCGGATCAAAATGTTTCAGTAAACTGATGAAAGCAACAACTTTGAGTTTTAGTAAATGGTGTGACATTCCTGACGGACAAAGTTTATCGGTGAATTCAATAAGTCAATTGTGTCATTGATGTCCTACATAATCGACGCTGTGATACTCCCGAAAATCCCACTCAATGAGGTCCAACAATGTGTAATTTTGTTAAGTAGCTTTGATATTATTAGGAGTCTATATGATTTTCTTCGATAAATTTCGTCGGATATATCTGTTGAAATTTGTTAATGATAATGATACATCTAAATCATTGGTATCTACTATATGCATTTTCAACTAGATGAGATCTTAACATAGATTGAGAAATTCGATGTTTAACTTACCGATTTCAAGTTTAAGGACCAATTCGTTGAAGGTATTTTGTCCAGCAGTTCTCATATTGTCGACCAAACGCCTTTTTTCACTAATCGCCAGAGTAGAGAGCTTTTGATAAAGGCCTCCGAGATCTCAGCATCATTAGTGCCATGTGGGTAAACAGTAGTGGTTTGTCTAAAGTCTCTGCCAACCATTAATGTTTTTTCGTTAAATGGTCTGATTTCGATCTTAATTTCTTTAAGGAGTTGATCGAAAATTCTCAACTAATGTGCGTATTTCTAGGTGCTCATGTTGCGAGATGCTTCATAAAGTTTTATTGAATGCATTGATATTTCTTCAAAGGAAAAGTCTATTTTTTAAATCATTATGAAGAATATATTTTCGTAAATACTATATTGCATCAACATCATTTCCAAGTAACTTTTGAAAAAGTTTGAACTGTATCTACATTCCTTTCTTTGTACTTGTATAGTCCCCGAGTTGTACACCATAAGTCCACACTGGCATCAATATTTATTGTTTGTATATTAGCAATTTATAATGGATTTGACAACCGTGATAGTCTTCCCAAGAGCCAGTACATTCTCAACAATTTTAACAATCATGTTTATAATGCATCTTCTGTTCTAAATTTCCCATACGTCTTCTTTGTGGTTGAGTGTGTAAGAATGAATTAGATAACCATCTTTTGTACTTTACATCATTTCGATCTTTATATATTTTTGTTTTTTGTTTTTTAATGGTGTCGAGTGAATCAACTTGTTTCATTTATAGATTTCTGTTACTCATACAGATGGTACAACATCATTTATTTTAATTTTCTAAAAACGTTTAGCTTTTGTCTGTTCTTTCTTTTTAGACGTTTTCTGGTTTTGTTCTTATCCATCCTATTATTTCGTGAGTTATTCTTCATCTGTAAGAAATTCGTGTACAGTTTGCATTACATATCTTTTATTTTGTAGCGTCTCTTAAAACATTGTCCAAGGTATTTTATTGTTTCCATATAAATAAAGAATTTTGACTTTTTCATTTGAAGATTTCAAAATGCTCTCTTAGAATTTGAACTTCTTTTGACCTTTCCATTAGTTCATAGTTTAATTTTTCAATTTCACAGGAACGTTCTGAATTTGTACTCATTCCAGGGGATCTCAGTAGTTTGGAACTATTCTTAAAAGGATCACTTTCTTGTGAGCAGTTGCTGTCTGACGACCCAAATGGGGTCTCCTGGCTAGGTTCAACCTGTGCTGTTAATAGGAATCCGACCACTTGCACCGTGACGTTTAATCCCCTTTCACAGTTTATCATTAGATAAAAAAAAAATATATTAAAGAAAGAAACTACATAGTATGACAATGAATAACCACTAGTCCTCGAATATTCTAAGGGATCAGAAGAAGAAGTGGTCAAATATACACCAGATTAAAAATAAACTTTAATAAATTTGGTACAAAACCATAATATGAAGAAAGACAGACACAAATACCTAATACCTGGGATGCCACCATTCTTAAATGTATACTTATAAAAGCCAAATACCACTCATCAGATGAAGTATTTTTAATTATTTAGCCTCTAAGTGTTGAAACAACCAATAAAACATGAAATATTGTTTGTTATATATCTCAAAAAACTTACCTCATAGGAACGTGAAATTGTATGCACGTATTTAACATAGGGGCAAAAGCCTTACTAGGAAAGGATTTTTAAATATTTGTCCTGTTAGGGTTGAAACAACACCTATAACAATAAATTGTTTGTTATACTTTCCTTAAAGCTAAAAAGCTGAAATTTTGTAAATGTATTTCTTATAAGATACACATGAAAGGTAAACCAGTTTTACATTTCGTTACGTGCTGCTAGATGTGAAAATTTAATTACAACCCCTAAAAACCATAAATATACATTTTTATACCTTCCTTAAATCTAAAGACCTGATAATTTGTAAATTTATTTCTTCCAAGATTCATAGAAAAAATAACCCAGTTTTACATTTTGTCACATTCTGTTAAGGGGTGAAAATGTAGTAACAATCCCTAAAAAAATACATATTAATTTTTATATTTTACTTAAAGTTAAAAGCTGAATTTTTTTCATTTATTTCATAACAGGTACAGACAAAAGTTAAACCAGTTTTACATTTCTTTACGTATTGCTAGGGGTGAAAATGTGATTACTACCCCTAAAAACCATAAATATACATACTTTATACTTTCCTTAAATCTAAAGACCTGATAATTTGTAAATTTATTTCTTCCAAGATTCATGGAAAAAATAAATCAGTTTTACATTTTTGTACGTTCTGGTAAGTGGTGGAATTGTAGTAAAAACCCCAAAACAATACATATTAATTTTTACATTTTTCCTAAAGCTGGAGATCTGAAATTTTGTACATGTATTTATTACAAGATACATACAAAAATAAACGAGTTTTACACTTTTTTACTTTCTACTAAGGGGTGAAAAGTAATAACACCCCCTAAAACTATAGATATTAATTGTATAATGATTAGGAAGGTTAAATTTGATACACATATTCCTCATAAGCGCTAGAGGCGCACTAAGAAAGGATTTTACAATGTTTTTCCTTTAATGTTTGAAACAACCTATAAAACAATAAATATTGTTTGTTATACTTTCCTTCAAGCTAGAAAGCTGAAATGTTTTATATTAATTTCTTGAAAAACAGATATAAAAATAAATCAGTTTTACATTTTGTCGCGTTTTGCGAAGGGGTGAAAATGTGAAAGAACCCCTAAAAACAATAAATATTAATTGGTATTATTCCCTTAAAACTAGAAAGCTGAAATTTGGCATTCAAGTATTAAAGGCGTATCTGGACGATCTTCAGCATCCAGCTAAGAAAGTGATTTACCAATCTGTAGATTTAGCGGTTGAAAAAGAAGACGCTCTTTACTCTAAATTCTTTAGTTTTATGGATTTATTTTTTTCAGACCAAATACCATGACGAAGACAATTGACGGGCAGCTAATGAAAAATAAATACCAAACTAATTGAAAACACATGTAATAATTCAGTTTTGTAAAATAAAAGATGAAAGAAAATGAGAGAAAAATATTACAATTATTATCATAATGATGAAAAAAAAATACCGAAGCGAAGTACGGGTATTCAGCTAGTACAGTTATAAGAAGGAATATTTTGAAGGCAGGGTATGGAATTTTGTAATTCCTAATATTGGTCTTATATCAGGAGATGGGTATGGTTTCCTCACCCTTCTCCACTAGTTAAAGGAGGGAGTCCTGGACTTGGGTACAAGTAAAGTGGGTTTTCTTTACCATA
>JAGFPH010004060.1:91915-105276 GCA_018207615.1 Philaenus spumarius | reverse complement strand
TACAAAGTGTTATTTTATTTATTACTAACTCTACATTTGCATATTTAGGCCTATTGGCTTCTATTTCTGACTTTTATTGTTAGGCCTAATTTACCTTAGTAATTAGCCCATTTGTGTTGGGTTTTTGCCCGTTACAGTGTGTATTGATGAAGTAGAACATAGTTAATATTAATGCAACTATATACTGTGACAACTGTTGGATGTTCTAGCATGACATTTTTCTTTATTTGGAAGTGTAGGCAAGATGTATTTAAAACTAAATTAATCAAGAGCTCATATCAAAATTATTAGAATGGCAATACTTACTTAAGTAAACTTTCTTCTATACTAATTTAGATTCGCCTTACAACTGAAAAACCTGAAGATTGAAATTACAAAAAGGTTCACTGTACAAATAAATATCTCACGATGAGGTTAGAGAATCAATTCTATTAAGGAAATCATTAAATATAGTTTTTGATTTTTGTGTGCATATTATCTAAATGCTAATGAATATTTTTAAAATTAATATGTATACGTTTTATATTATTTTAAAAGTATCAGTTTAGTTTTTTTTAAATTAAATTTTTTTTAGATTTTTTTTATTTTGATTTGGACATAACTATATAAAATGTTTTGACTCTATGTAATAATTAAAAAGGTAAACGCTGTCGATTTAGAACGATGATATTCTTTACAGTGTCCACTGAATTAATTTTAGGCAGGTTAATTTATGAAGATCTTATTTTAATGCTAAACAATTAATTTTGACTTTAATGTTATAGTTTCGAATGAAGTTGGCTACTTTCAAAGAAAACAACTTGGTAAAAAAGAAATAATTCAAAGTTTTATGTTCCTGATCTATCATATATGTTATTAATATGGTATGCAGGGACATATAATAGCCTACGTGAGACTGTTGCTAAAGAATGGGACCATGTAATATAAACTCTCCAAGAGCAGGAAAGAGGAAGAAAGTTTTTGATCACGTACTCTCCCTTACATTATACTTCATATTTCAGTCTCGCCCTAGTTTCTTAGAACTTTATGTAAGGGGATCAGTTTACAACATTCTTCTGTTTCATAATTTTGCACTACTGGACTAAAACTAATTGTCTAAGACAGGCTGTAATTTAGTTTTAAAACGTGTGAAGTTAATTACCATACAACATAAACTTTGCTTTTATCAAAGTGGAACACTATCATAAGACTGAATTTTGAGATTATCAGATTTTAAAACATATGTTTAATTCATTTTTAAATTATGTTTACTTTCATGATCAGCTGTGCGTCAATAAGCGATCCAAATTATGTTTTCCGTCAACATGTGTTTTCTCTTGTAACTCGCGAATTAAAGCAATAATTTTAATTAGATTTCGAAATGCCTTAGGTTTCTCTTTCCATCCACCTATTTTAAAACTTCATATGTCTGCGTAAATTCTACCTAATATTATAATAATTACGTGTATAATACAAATATTTTTCCCTTTATATAACTTTATAAAATTGTCTAATTCAGCTTCTAGGAAAGTTTAACAATTAATATTTATATTTTTACGGGATGTTCTTCCATTTTTATCCCTTATACGAAAATAGTTTAAATAAAAGAGCAATATTGTACTTATAATTAAATAAATACCTTATTTATACAACTGCTCGAAGTATATTATAATAAGTCCGTAAGGCAATACAACAAAAACAGTTAGCAATATTGTTTTTACGTGTCACATAAGAATCAATTTAAAATGCAGCTCTATAGGGATGACGAGTAGGGGAATGAAATGATAATTGCGTTAAGAACGATACCCTTATTTTTATCCTTGAATTTTTAAACAAAAGTAAACAAATTATTTTTGGGTCAAATCTGCATTTTGGGCCCTTGTGCCCTAATTAACCCTTGTTAAAAAAAAAGCTTGCCAATCATCAACTCAAGATCTACATATGCACACAGTTTCTCGTTCCTATCAGGTGTTAGTCACAAGGCTTAGATATTGAATACAGTGTTTTAGAAATAAATTTAGCTAGAATACTAGCTAGAATATAATGAAATATTATTTTTTGTGTATGCAAATTATGCTTTTAAGTAAAAAAAAACATAACGAAATTAAAAGAATAAGTCCATACACAATATTTCAAATTATGGAACTACTCAAATTAGTGTAACTAATCTGATTTTAGATAATTTACGGAAGCATTTGTAAGAAACTTTAATATATTTATTAATCTAAAAGTTTGTATTATATATAAATATTTATTAAATAAATTCATATAATGCCATCTGGAGCAAATTGGTCTTGGATATAGCAGTACATCAAGTCGTAAGTCACGCGGATTTAGTAATGAACAAAATAATTGCTAAATATAAATGTACTACAACAGATTTAAACATATTAATTGTGTAAAGTAAGATATATATATTTTTAAAACTAAATCCCTTCTGTATTGAATTGGTTCTGAATACGCGTTTAAATTCAAAGCCTTACTCCAATTTCTGCTAAATATTAACCTCACTTAATTTGTTCATGAGAAGTTAGTCTATTTAAAAAGGCTTTATACTTTTGGATTAAATATAAGGTTAATTATTGTAAAACTACTTATTGCTTGTAATTTTACTACCCACAGACTTACTCAAAAATATTATGAAGCACTTTCCATGGAAGATTATATCTTAAATTTAGCATAATGAATAGGTGGTCTTCTTGTTAAAGTAAAGGAAAAATAAAAAAGAGAAACATTTATACAAAGCCTTACAAATCACTTGATTCTGGGAAGGGATGCATTTTAACTTATTGTTTTTCAAGTTTTGTAAATGTTCTTAACATTTTTTAATTAGTTTTTTTGTTGTTTTATAACCCAATTTGAAGTCAATGTTCGTTCTGAATAAAATTCAAACTTATCTTTTTTTACTATTTTAATCCATAAATTAGTGTAAAATAAACCATTCCCATTACCGTTGATCGTAACTATACATAGGCTAATATTTAGTCTTAAATATTTATAAATTGATTTAATTAAAAGGAACATTTAATCATTTCAAACAGAAACAAACCCTAAGCAAATAGAAGAAAGGAGTGAGATCCTACTAAAACATAAATATGAACAACATGGTCAAGTCCCATCCCAAAAATATTTGGTCGTATGAAAGTAGGCCTACCGCAATATGACCAAGCCCATTTCTCATTAATCTTCTTCCATGCTATCTTAGTTTCCTTCTTATTCTGAGCATACCTAATTGAAATACTGAACCATCCACATAATTTTAAATGTTTTTCCCTTTCACATATTGACTGGTTTTCAATTTAGTTTATTGGTTTTCTCAATTTGTTTGTGCTGCCTTCAAAGTTAAATTGTTGAATTTGTTATTTCTGATAAATATCGATAGGAAAAAACTAATTCGATTAGTGTGTACTGTGTAATTGCCTAAACGAGAACACTAACAATGGCTCTGAGATGTTATAAGACGTTTACCATAAATTTGTAGCATAATATATGTCATTTTCAAAGCAATTTGCGTTAAAATAGCATTCAAGATTTTTAAATCATGGCGAGTATTTCGGATTATCTTAGTAGATACTACGAAAAAACTTAAAATATGTGCAGCTTAAACATAAATTAACCAAATGTAGCAATAAAAAACAAAATATGAAAACATTTGATTTAATATATTTGTTAAAATGTTTACGTATTTTGAAATCATAAAAATTCAGTCAATTTTAACTTACGACATTCCAAAACTAAATTAATTACATGTTGTTCTTAAATCTACATATTTTGATAAAACTACGACTTTGTATAATGAAAATTGTTTTCTGCTGTGAAAACTTACCATACTTCGTAGAGTTCATAAAAACTATCAGAATGATGTAAAAATACGACATTAAACAAAATTACAATTTAGTATGTTCTGTATATAAATGCAGTGATAAGAGAATTCCTTCTTTTTGGCTTATATTTCTAAGGGAATCAGAAATTATTTTAAATCATTTGTTTGCAGTATACACATAATATACAGCAGTAAAATTATCAAAAATTGTATTAAAATGTTCCTAAAAATTACTTCAGAGTTTCAATTAATTACCCTAAAATGCGAGCAATATAGTTGATCATAACTAGAGGGACACAATGAAATAAATATTCCCAAAGCAGACACATTAAATTTATACACTTTATATCATGTTTTCAACTGGATTTACTAAACCTAAAACAAAATGTTTAGTTTACATATAAAAATCAATCTTTGATCTTGTGTATCATAAAACGTAAGCAAAAATAAATACTTCAAAGAAGCTCTAAATTCCATTTAAAGTTCTAAACATATTGCAACTTCTTTGCAAAACGATGAAAGAAATATGTCATATTACTAAATATAACGTTCTCAGGCTGCATTAAATTTCAGTTTCCGTTATTGGAAAGCAATTTCTTGGCAATGATTTAGAGCATCTCCAGTATTCAACTCACGTCGTAGTGAAAAATACGGGGGTTAAGTGAGGCTGCAGTTTAGGAAAGGTATGACATAATATCAATTTATCATATGTCCTAAGCGATTTTATCTTCAACCTGACTATTAAATGACTGGTCATCAATTAATTGTGCAATATAGTTTTAGTATTCAAACAAACATTTTTCTTCCTTCCTTAGATAAACATTAGCAAATCGCATTTTGTAATGATCAATCAAAATAGTTACTACTCCAGCAGTATGTCTCTTTGGTCTTTACTTTCTGGAATTACATAAGAATGATCATTCAAATGTTAGTAAGTACAGATAACAGGGTTTTCCTCGCTCTGATATTTTCCCAATATTATGCATTTATATAAAGTATTTATTATTTAGCGGATTAAATTAAATGAAACAAATTCATAAACTATGTAAACCTAGTGATGTTAATATATATATATTAATAGAAGTTGCAAATATATATTTCCCGCACACATTAACCTAATTCATGAAAAGAGAATGAGTTACAGAAAGAGAAAAATAAAAAGGCAATTAATGAATATACTACTTTACTCTTCATAAAGTTTTTCCTCTATTCCTCTATAAGATTCAAAATTAATATTTGTTCATGAATTATTTATTATTATGAACCAAATAATCTATTTTACATTATAAATCATGAATAAATAAGAAGTTACATTCAATTATTTAACAATTACATCCATAATACAAGAGTTGCTATACAATATAACATTCTCCCTCACATTCTACATCATAGGATACATTCTAAATACACCAATTTACTTATGTCCCTATATTCTTACACACAACGGAATAAAAATATCAGATCTAGCATTTTTAAATCATGAAAAGTACTTATTTTCATCAATTTAAAAGATTGAGAACAGCTATCAATTAACTTAAGTTGATCTGGTAACGTGTTAATTTTGTTTTCTTGTACTATCAAATGCAATAGTACTTCTGTCAGAAGTACACGACGCATAATTAAAATATGAAAAAGTCCTAAATCCATTAACGAATAAAATGTGTAACTGTATATAAACAATGTATACTACAATTGTACAGCTTATAATGTGTAATATTATAATCTGATTGAAATGAGTATTGCCTTTTAAATAAATAGAAAAACGTGCTCAAAAATTATGAGCGCGTAGCAGGTTACTAGCCAATTCCAAAGAAATGTAAATGGCTATAGTGTCACAATAGATAAATTGAGGCAAAATAAGTTGTTGAACTAGGATTAATTATATTATGAATATTGTAAAGTGTAACCTGCAAAAAATAATTAAATTAAGATGATAATAATATAGTTAGGATCCAAAAAGAAGAATACCAAACAAAGCCACAAAACCATTCAAGAGCTACCATTTTGTAACGTGATGTGTATCCTAACTATAACTTAGCAAACTTGGGTTAATTAACCATACATTCTGGGCATTCCTGGCTCGTACCACTCTCACTGGACCAAGAGTGTTATGGACCACTGCTCTTCTTCCTATAAAGAAATGTTATTCTGTTTTATATTACACAATATTCCATATATATAAAATATTAAATAAAAGTCACATATTATATATATATTATACAATATAATGCCGATTTCATTGAATTTAGAATGTAGAGATATTTTCAGATCATTAGAACATAGCTGAAGGATACAATGTTTTAGTCTGTTAATAATTTCGTATTTTTATATACAAAAAATGAAGGTCTTATAACGATGAAGTCATAGTATTTCAGGCAGATAATTTCCCCATCACTGCTTCCTTCTAAACAAATACGATTTTACCTAAGTTTTTGTTTTATTTGACAGTCAATTTTCCTCAAGTAAAAACGAAATGGAATGATTGACACAATAGTTGAAGGTTCTATAGAAGTGTTCTATAGAAGTGCATATTAAGTTTTTACAGTTAATATAGGGTCCTCTGCTAATCGTATATCGTCTGATTCTCATATAGATGAGGTCGCTCTGTTATTTCATTAGAGAAAAGAAAATCATATATTATTTCGACAACTTCAAAAGGCTATTCGCTCTAACAATTTCGTCAGTGAAAATATATAGGATATAATGTCTGTAATATTAAAAATAATCTTGTTTTGCTGTCAGGGTAGAAAAAAGCACGCATTCCTAGAAAGAAAGAACGAACACTTACATTTAAATATTTTTTAAACGTAGTGATTAAAATACATGAATAATTTTTAAAAAATCTTTGGGAGTTAGAAAATTCAGACCAACGGAGAGAGAAAGAAGCTGATGTTACATAAATAATCTTGATCAACTTTGCGTTTAGAAATTGAAGATACGAAAATAGTTTTAAAAAGTATTTAAATGAAACGAAATACTAAATTGGTTTGTGTTTATGAAACAAATATGGTAAATATTTTATAAGAAACGTGATCACTATCTATGGTAAATATTTATCACAGATTATATTTCGAATGTTTAGTTACTGGTGACGATTACTGAAAAAGGTTTATATGAAATTATGTAATATGATCATATCATAATATTTGTTAGTATGGATTTACAGAAAAACAAAAACAATATTAAACAATAAAATAAATGATTTGAAGTTAAAAAATAATAAAATAATTCGTAGTAATTATGAGTTGTAATTTTACATATTTTAACAGCTTATCAAATGTTAGATAATATGTTATAAATAATGTTAGATCAACTTGGTGTTATGCTAATTATTACTCAGTAATATCTTCATGTGAGTGAGATTCCTGAACACTTTTACGAAGATACAATCCAAACAAGTCCTCTTCTGACACAATAATTGGTGCTATGGGAACCACATCCGTCTTCCCCAACATCTTTGGAGGTTTGTAACTCTCAAGATCTTTCTCAGACACTAAATCCAGCTGAGATTTTGAGCGAAAATGCTTGAACAAGTATCCTTGGCCATCTTTCAATGACTGAAACTGTGTTGAAATCATACCACCAAAACATGATAGTCTTATAACAATATCCATTTTACAGGATTCCTCTCCTTCCAAATTACTTATAGTGCAGTAATGTTTCTGACGACCAGACACAGGGAACTCGGTCGCCGTATCTGTTGAGCGAAATGCGCAGTTTATGATTTCATCTTTAAATGGTAACTTTTTATGTCCAACAAAACTTGATGGAAGCTCGTAATTATTATCATCATTACTTCTGTAGACAATTACATACAATGGAGAAGATTGCATGCTACGGATTAATTCCATTGGTATCATGCAAAATAAACAAGACTTTCCTGAACAATAAGTATACAAATTACAATTTTAAATAGTTAATATAATAAAGACTTTATATTGTTAATGAAATTTATATGAAATTTGTTAAACCTTGCTTTGCTCTGAATAAGTATCTTCTGAAATGAAGCCAAATTTACAAATGGATTTTAAGAATAATGTTAAACTTTAAAACGATGTGTAACTGAGACTTATTTCAATCTGATTAAACAGTTCACTTTGTAGCAAACTAAAATAAATATTTAAGTTTTTTTTTCACAGAATCATTCAGAGTTTGTTGCGTAGATTTTCTCAAATTGAGGCAATGTGGCTCCCAGCTATTGTAAATCATTTAATCTTGTAAGTAAGCTATTAAGTGTCGTTTTAGCGTCAGATTAAATTAAAACGTAATTTAAACAGAGACGTATTTTTATTTAGCAGAAGTATTCGTTGCCATGGTAACTATAAATAGATACAACATTAGGCTTACCTCTAATAAAATACAGTTTAAAAGAAAACAGATAATTATTGTAATGGCATTGAAAACATTTGCATCAGCTGTGCTTCGTTTGAAAGAAAACAGATGATTATTGTAATGACATTGAAAACATTTGCATCAGCTGTGCTTTGTATTGTTTAAAATGGACAAATTTCACTTTTTAATTTAATAAAAAGACGTAGAAAACGAATTTTCCCAGACTGGTGACCATTTCCAATCGATTTCTCGTGGCCAAAAGCCCCATATAAAATCAAAAAATCAAAAATCCTAGGACGGAGATTCCAGATCCATTTAGCAGACCGACAATTATCTCTCGCTTTAGAAGATAAGATAATTTCTGATCTAAATTATTGTTTAAATTTACCCCAATGTAGACCACATAATAAAAGTAATGACTGTTAAACAGATTTGCTTCATTAATAATTCAAGATTAAATAAATCACATAAAAATTGATTTGTTATAAGTACTTATGTATTTTTTTACATTAAAAAGTTTTTTTTGGGTATTTAAATTCAGTTTCACTTTTAGGATATAACATTGATTAATCATAATATCCATACCGGTAGTTTATCATTAACATAGTAATATTTTGTTTTTATTTTGTTAATTAAAACAACAGAAAATTTTGATTTATAAACATAAATCTATATTATATAAAATCCAAAACCCACTCACTCAGACTGACTGACTGACTGATCACAATATCTCAAAAACCATAACACCTACTAACTTGAAATTTGGTACACATATTCCTCATAGGCACTAGAGGCGCACTAATAAAGGATTTTAAAATATTTGGCCTATAAGATTTGAAACAACCCCTAAAACTCTAAATATCGATTGTTACATATCTCAAAAACCCAACCGCTTAGGAACGTGAAATTTGATACACGTACTTGTCATAGTGGCTAGAGGCACACTAAGAAAGGATTTTTAAAGTATTTGACCTGTAAGGGTTGAAACATCCCCTAAAACACTAAATATCGATTGTTACATATCTCAAAACCCCTACCGCCTAGGAACATGAAATTTGATACACTTATTTTTCATAGTGGCTATAGGCACACTAAGAAAGGACTTTTAAAATATTTGACCTGTAAGGGATGAAACAACCCCTAAATCAGTAAATATTGTTTGTTATACAATACTTAAAGCCAGAAAACTTAAATTTTTTAATATTTGCATTTCTTACGAGATAGGCCTACATATAAAAAATAAATTAGTTTTTACATTTTGTTGCGTATTGCTAAGGGGGGAAAACGTAATAGCAACCCCTAAAAACAATAAATATAAATTTGTATACTTTCCTTAAAGTTAGGAATCTGAAATTTGGTATATATTTATTTCTTACAAGATACTAGAGATTTAGACTAGAAATTTAGTGTATCAAATTGCATACAAAAATTAACCAGTTATAAATTTTATGACGTTCTTCTAAGGAGTGAACACTTAGTAACAACCACTATAACTATAAATATTTATTTAATACCGCTAAGGAACGTGAAATTTGGTACACATATTGCTCACAGGTGCTAGAGGCGCACTTAGATAGGATTTTAAAATATTAGGCCTTTAAGGGTTGAAACATCCCCTAAAACAATAAATGTTGTTTGTTTACTTGTACACTTATTTGTTCAAAACACATGTAAAAAGTAAATGAGTTTTACATTTTGTTACGTGCTGCTAGGGGTGAAGATGTCATAACATCCATTAAAAACAATAAATATTTATTGTTATAATTTTGTTAAAGATAGAGAGCTGAAATTTTGTAGTCTATATTAATTTCTTACAAGATTCATATAGAAAATAAACCGGTTTTACATTTGTTACGTGCTGCTAAGAGTTAAATATATAATACAAACAATAAATATTAATTATTATTCTTTCCTTAAAGCTAGAGAGCTGAAAATTTTCACTTATTAATTTTAACAAAATATTTTACACGTAAGCTGTTTAAAACGATCCCGATCTTTTCATTCGCATATTAAAGACGTGACAGGGTGATCTGCAAACATCCAGCTAAGACTGAGAACTACCAGTCTGTAGTTTTAGCGCTTGAAAAAGAAGGTTGAGCGCTGTTCAATCTGAATTTTTAATATGTTTATTGATTTAATTTATTCAGCACACATACCGTGAAGAAGACGATTGACGGGTAGCCAGTGAACAATAAATACCAAACTAATTGAAAATGCATGTTATAATTCACTTTTGTTAAATAATAGATTTAAAGAAAACGAGATAAAAATATTACAATTAATGATATATGAATCATAGTGATGCAAAAAAACAAATTCCCTGTAGCGAAGCAAGGGTATTCAGCTAGTATGTTATATTTGTGTTCAATTTTACAAAAAGGTCATAATAGAAAACGTATTTTCTCAGAAAACATTTTGAGTAACAATTTGTTTCGATTTTAGTTTCGGATTTGTATTTGTATTTAAATAAAGTTAACTCTAAGGGAATGCCTCATCAGTAATCACATAATTCATTGAACAAAATATATTCAATACACACTCTAAATACAAAAATATTAGGTTAATTTCATAACCTACAAAAATATTATAATTGAACATAATTATTATTATTTTTGTTAACTATAGCAGCGTGGCCTATTGGGATGGCAGCGAATTATTAAAGGCCCGTTAAATATTATTTACAAAAGTTATAATATTATATAACTTAACTTTGTAGTTATAAAATTCACCCCTAAATCAGGTCTGTTATCACTTTTTTCAGCAATCTCTTCACTACTAATCTTATCTAGGTTATTAGTAGTGGTACAACGAACAGTTTTAGAATTGTACATTTAATATGATTTACCATTTCTTTAACTTTGTACTTGTTGTCTGTATTTTCATTGTTAATTTGAAGTATTTTTGTTTATAAAATCAATCATAAAATTAAATTTGCATTATTCGTCTACAATTTATAAAAAATGGTTTTAAGGAAGAAATCGTTTTCAATTAAAATCTTTATATATTAAAATAACCCACATATTAGAAATAAACAATTCAAGCAATAATACAAAAACACATACTAATAAAGCTGTTTGGGACCAAATCGTTATCATACTCAGATGAATTGTTTGTATATGTAAGCTTCTCAAAGTCTACTGTTTCTAGAGTCCTAAATTTAAGAACATTAATTATAAATTATCCAAAGTATGCTAGATTCAAAAGGGTTAAACTCCTATGTTGGTCACAATTACAATTTTAAAACAAAAATATGGGATTATTTGTATTTTCCCTCACAGTACCATATTTTCATTTACGAAATTTTTTTCTCAAACAATCTTTCTAGTCAAATAAATTAACCTTGGTCATTAGTAATAACCTAGGTTGGAAGCAATCTGTAATACCTATTCCAGTTACTTATATTCAACATGCAAGAAATACTTATTTTATTGTTGACTAATTCACTCGCATGTAAGTACTTTTCACTGTACACAGGCACTGAGACAAGTATATTTGAGAGGGTACTATACTAGTTAATTTTATATTTTTGAACCTACATAGAAACATAAACACTGTGTTGGAACTAACCGTAAGTAGAACGCCATTGGTCACATGTGGGAAGGCCGGGAACTGAAAAGCTTTGGTCCTCCCATCCTGACCTCTCTCCATTTTCAAAAAACCGACTAGTAAGAGAACTTGGTTCTTCATAAATGTCGAAGCATGGAATAGTGGCAAATTTAATCCTCACTCGTAGCCTTGGAAGTAGATCTACATCAGTTGACAAAAGTAATTTGTTTTCTTTAATTACTTCCAAATAATTAATAAAAATTTCAAGGAGAAAAATTTGTTTCTGTTTCAGCTCTTTAACCGGCTTATATAAATGGTCTTTTCTTAGGTGTTCTATGTAACATTCATCAAATTTAAGTGAGACGTCCGATCTTTTATTTTTAATATCTGTACTTTCTAATTTTATTTGACTAATATTTGATGGTCTTATGTTTGACTGCATTTGTGTTATTGTTGGTATAAAGTATGCCATTTGTATTACGTGTGTGAAATAATTATGAGTCTAATATCACAGTATCTTTCACTACAACTCTTTGTGCGTAAGGAAATTTATTGTTTCGTGTTTTAGAGTATTTTGTTATGAATAAGAGTGGACTATAGGTAGCGAATCGTTGTAAATGTGTCAAAATTGGCCATGTTTTATAACTTAATAATAATAAAGGAAAATAGTATATAAATATTGTTGCATAGCAACAAATACAGTATTAATAATAAAGTTATAAATGATGATTATTAATTTCTATACATTAATTATTTATTATTTTGTTTGATTATCCTTCCACACGGCTCATACAGGTTACCTCCATAGCTCCATATCAGTTACATTTTTCTAATAAAATGTGTATAAGTGCACTCTGTTTGTCTCATTTTCTGCCTCATTTCACAAGACTCTTCTAGGAATTGACCCATATCCAATTTTGGCCGCTTTCTCCTTTTATTTCAGTATTAGAGTGAGTTTTCGACGAGAGGTAGCTTCCCGATGCGCCCGATGAAGTGACAGTGTTTATGGAGGTAAATTCCTTGTGCGACCGATCGCGTTATATGAAACAGGGGTTTCTGTGCAGAAATTTGTATTAGTTTTTATGACTATTTCATTGTTTTATATTGGTGTGTGCAGGTATTTGAAGTGACAGAGTATATATATATATATATATATATATGAAACAGTGTTTTCTGTATAGTAATATTTGTTAGTTTGTATATGTCTATTTCATTGTTTTATATTGGTGTATGTAAATAATTTATAACATTTTAGTTACCCATTCATATTATATATATTTATTACACATTTTAGAGGAATATATATACTAGAGTATAAATTCATACTACAATATATACTACATACTAGCTAACCCGTACGGCGTTGTCCGTGGTTTTTGGTATTTTCAGTCTTTTTAAAGTAATTGTATTCTTTTTAAGTGTTCAGTCAGTGAGTAGTATTTGGCTTTCATATTATATAGATCTTAATTAATAAAAGCACTATTTTTTCATAATAATAAACGATCTGAAATTATGATTTTAGTAATTTTGATCGCCCCAAAAACCTCTTAAAATTTCGAAATTTTTCATACCCTTTCTTAGTGAGCACCTATGGCCCTAGAGGAAGCTATATACCAAATTTCATTCCAATCCGTTCGGTAGTTTTGAAGAAATCGTGTTTTTACAACTATGACCCCCCCAA
>JAGFPH010004060.1:78962-91815 GCA_018207615.1 Philaenus spumarius | reverse complement strand
TATGGCCCTAGAGGTAGTTTTGGAGAAATCGTGATGAGTGAGTGAGTGGTATTTCGCTTTTATATATATAGATTGCGTAAGACATAATGATAAGACTGCAGTTTTTTAGAGAACATTACTTTTTTAAATTGTTTGTACACAAAATTTTTAACCATTTGATTGCTATAATAGAAACAGTTTCTATTAAGAAATGTTTTAGATACATTTTCATTATATGTTTATAATTTTTTGGAAAATGTTATTACCTTAATATTATTACTAATATGTATTATCATATTAATTTGTATTATAACTTTATTTAATATTCTTAAATAGGTTAACATTTTTATTCTTGCAGTTAAGCCATATATTTTAAAGTCAGTAGTCAAATATTAATAGTTTGACATACGTAAACGTTAATTTATTGCTTCATTATGACACTTGGAGGCAACCTCCAGATGCGTCCGATCGCGTTTTAAGACCAATGCGCCCGATGAAAGGTTAAAGAAACAATATTTGTTTTATTAAAGAAAATTAGTATACTTCTTATATTAGTTGTAACTTGAAAAAAAGGTAAGCCAAGAAATTTAAAGCATAACAGACATTAAATTTAAACCATTTTATATTCAATAAGCTGATACATTATAAAATTATGATAACATGATAATTATTTGGTATTTTCTATAGTGTAGCTAAAGTTCATAGTTGCAAATGTTTTGCTTGATTGTTTTAACTAGATTTGTTGACCTATAATTTAAATTCTGACTTACAGTTTGTAGAAATGTTGTTTTATTTTCAATATAAAATGTTTAGTTTTATTTTAAAATATATTTGCATCGTAACTAACTATAGAACTTCAAACTTTGTTTGCTACTGAAATGACTAACTAATGATATTAAAATAATCAATCAGAAATTTGTAGGGGCTATTCGATTTTATGTACAAACTTAACCACCTATTAAGAAAGAATAAACATACTTGCCGATACTTGTTTAAAATTAATATTTTTTGGTTTGGTTTAAGATAATATTGTCCTCTAATGTGTATTCTCCGTAACTCTTGAAACTATTATAATTTCCTCGTTTTTAATTTTACAATGAAGATCGTGTATTAGTGTAAATACTCTCATATTAAATACAAATCCACAATTGGCATTCCAAAGCATAAACAAAAATAAATAAAAGCGTGGAGAACATAATATTGCAGAGAGCTGATTTTACAGAGTCAGCGTAGGGGAGCTTACGTTGAGAACAGTAATTGAAAATTCCGGAAATTCACTGCCTCTAGGAAACAAGAATAAAATGCTTCGCTTTATTACATATCTCATTCCAGGTGTACATTTGTTTAGAAATGAAGATGAATTCCAATAAAAATTAATTAGTTGTAATGCAAATTCCCTTGTTAAGAGTTAAATTAAATGTATGTCTGTTTTAAAATATTTACTATGCAAGTCCATAGAACAAAAATGATGATGGTGTAGATGTCGTTAAATTTCGATGGATAAAGTGTCACCTCCACAAATAATAATTCTTAGTTTAAAGTATTTAAGGAACAATTAATAATGGCAAATAATTAGTACAATTATACAATTTTAAAATAATGGGAATGTTATACAATTCTGTTAGGCTTGATTAATATTTAACAGTTTTTAATAAAACCTAGAGGATTGAGATTAGGAGAAAGAAGTCAATTCTGTTTTTTTTTTTTTTCTAAGCCTGGCAGCTCAATAAATGTGGTTTACCTAAAAATGTATTTCATCACTGGTTCACCGAAGTTAGAGTTAGGTTTTGGGACAGTTACGTGAGTTTTAACTTCATACAAAAAGGTTTACATTTGAATTACTTTAGCATTTTGCAAATGGTGATTTATTTTTAGGATTAGATAACAGACTATTTGAACAGACTTTATAAGGATGACGCAAATAAACTTGTACCTTCATGAGATTAAGTAATTCACTTAACTTCAATTTAATTCATTAAATTGTTTAGAAACTTTAAACATTCTGACAAATTGAGTTACAAGATTTTATTTAATTGTTGATTGTGACATTTTATTTAGTTATATTTATAAAATCTGACAAATTTTGTTTGAGAACATTTACTAACCATTAATTTTATATAATACATATTACTTGCATTACATTATTTGACTTGTACTGTGGTTAAAGTCTTTGAATAGGTTTTCAGGAATTTACTTATATTTAGAAATTAAGTTAATTTTAATTTTCAATTGCGTAATAATTACATGTGCAATGGTTAAAAGTTCGATTGTTATCGTGTGTAGTAGATTTCTCAGTTGCTTATTTGAAAATTAGTTCTTTATTTGTTGTAAAAGAGTCGTTCTGGTGTTTTTAACGTTGTTTGCCATTATTAAAACGCGAGCTGTAGTGAGATATAATGCTGAGTTTTGCATGGATGGTCTTGCTGCTTACACTCAATTTTCTACGTTCACCATGCAGTACAGGTCTTACGAGAAAATAGACTTGCTACTACCATTACAGCGAACATCACGTTTATTGTCATGCGGGTTTCGTCAACTGACCGAGCGTAGCATGGGAGTCGTAAGGATAACATGACTTATGGGCGCTCTGTATTGCACGGTGAACGTGGAATCGGTTGTAGGATAGCTTTAATGATGGCGTGAAACCACTGCCAATTGATTTTAACGAGGTATTTACAAAATATTGTTGAATCTAATGATCGTGCAGTGGTTGCTGGCATGATTGCTCTTGCATCGGAGTGTTTAAGCGCCCTGAGTCAATATTTCCAATCTGTAAGATTTGTTATTACAAAATATAGTAATAAAGATAAGGAATCTTTGATAATACAGCTGTCCAAGTAACAGTAAATCTAATAAATTCGAAAAAAAGTGTTCTTGCAGAAGAAGCAAGAATTAATAATAAATTAATGGTAGAAAACAATTATGCTAATGACCGAGTTAAAAATAAAATAGTATTTCCTCTGCAAAAAATGCATTAAACATTGTTAATAGTATATCTTAGTACAGTATACCTGTTAATACTGTTCGCAATAAATATAATTTTCCTAAAAAAACTTCTAAATTAATTCTTTTCACTTTACTGATTTCAACTTGGAAATCAAGAACCGTTTTGATACCTTTATTGTTGTTCCAGAGACGCACTCAGAAAATATGATTATAACAATTGAATCAAATTCCAATTCACCCCAAAAAAATATTATACAGGATTGGTTATCGATGTATAAAAGCAAAACAAATCTTAATTAAAACATTAAATACTTAAACTAACCACCAGTTATGAAAAACAATTCACAGAATTGTTCTTGTACTATCTGTTAGTCATGTAAGAGGAATGTCAGAACTCCTGTTGGACTCTATAGGTCAAAAGTTTGCTGTTAGTTCTTTAAGAGTGTCAAATGGTAATCAGTCGCAGTTAGTTAAAAATATTGCTACCCTTATTGAAAGCTTCAATGAAAACGACTGTGTTATATAGCATTTGGAACAAATAATTATAAGATTGAGAGTGTCACTTATGTGGTAGAAATAATGAAAAAACTTAATATCAAGACAAAGTGTAGTTAATGCAACTGTAATGGTATCGATTATACCATGCAGAGGCATGATAATCCTGTGTTAAATAAGTATATTTATAGTTTTAATAAGTATATGCTAGACATTGTTAATTGTGATAGAGCTTTTCTATGTGATGTGAATAAGTATGTCTCAAGAAGCGATTATACTCGCATGGCTTGCACCTTAAAACAATTAGGGAAAAATAACCTCTGTATTAGGTAAACTTATCGTTGCACACCGATCATTTTTGTAGAGCAGAAACCTCACTTTGACTCTGAACTGGCTCTTAAGACAAGAATTTGCAATCAAGGACACAATTATTTGTTAGGGGATAGAGCCTGTAACGGAGAAAGAGATAGATGAAAACAGTTTGGTGTTGTTGGAGGAGGGAGGAAGGGTTATCTGGGCCTCGTGTAGGGGAAGAAAATATGGCATTTTTATATTTGCTTATAATATTCGTAGTGAACTTAATAAAATTGGGGAATCTAATGTATTTTTAATCAATTATTTTAACTTAGTTTCGAATAAGGAGTGGTAGAAGTTATAAGACAAAACATATTTTGGTATTGGTTGGCAAAAATACTTCTCCACGACCAATCCAAGTTGGATAGTTCTTAATTAGCCACGTACAAAACTCGTTCGTGAAATGCGCAGACGCACCATCCTGATAGAATTTCTATTCATCATTCTAGTTCAATTTCACCAAGCAGTTGAGACAAGTGATGAAGAAAATATAAGTACACTTCATCAATCAAGTTCTCTTGCAATAATGTGGATCCAAAAACTGGTCTGTAATTACTCCTATAGTAAAATTAGTACTAAATCGCAATTATTGGAATGCTACTTCTCTTGAATATTTTGGGGTTTCACAAAGTTGCGTATTGAGTTAGTTGAAAATGCCCTTTCTTGTAAATCGCACCTGGTCAATCATTTTTATTTATTGCTAGAATCACTATAACGTAAAAAATCCCTTGCTTCATATCTACAAGATTCCAGTGATTGTACCAAAGCAAAATTATAGCTACTGACGAAAGTAATTTTCTTCGAATAATTATGTAATTATGTATACAATTTATTTTTAGGATTATGAATAAGATTTAAAAGAGTTCCCATCTGCTCGGTGGACGAAACATCCCCTAATATGAGAAAAACCACCATACGATTAATATTCTGTGCTATTTTTTCATTTAACTTTGAATCTATTATTCTGACGTAAATAATGAATGGGAACAAAAATGGGTAACTAATACCGGTTTCGAGTGTACAGGAATTGAAGTTAATAAGTTTGAAACACGTAACTAAACAATATGCTAATTTTATTTTTAAGGCTAATATTTTATTATAAATAAAAGAGTCTTCACGTACTTTACCAAATTTGTATACAGATGTACACTTGTAAGAACATCGTTAGGGGTTTAACGTCGAACATTTGCTTTAACATACCTAACGATAAGTGATTTGTTCAGGTATTCCTTTAGAAAGCGTCGAATATTGTCGAAATATACCCAATCGTAAAATACAACTTCAATATATAGTACGTATGTTTTGTAATGAAAAGTGAAAGAACGTAAAGCCCAAGAACAAAGTTACCTACGTAATAAAACAAAACGGTGATAGTTTCATTTGCGAAAATACACTTAAAGATGGTAAAACTGTGCTTAGAAGATGGTTATAATAGCCGATAGTAAAACTCGGATGGATAAAAAACACGAGAAGATAATGAATATTACGGATATCAAATATATAGACGAGAATATTGTAACGTTCACAAAACATTACATCGCCCGCTTAAAACCTTGAAACCGACCTAACTCAAAACTATTAACCTTCATGCTTTGGGGAGTTTACCTTTTCAAACGAAGGAGTATTCTGATAAAACAACTAGTGTATTACTTTCCTGACCATGCCACAGCGCCACCGACGTCCTTGTCAACTCAAAGTCAAGCCTTCGTGTTTGATCGCATCGCCATTTTTTAACTAGTCACTTGACTTGGAGTCAGTCGTTCTACAGCGAAAGATGGGTCACACAGTTTTAGTTTCGAATTAATCTAGATACAAATTGTTCAACATTAAATTAATTGTTTGTGAGTTAATAAAGTACCTTTGAATATGTGCTAAATATCTACAACACCTGACAAAACGCATTTATTAATTACCGCTTGATTTTGTTTAGAAGATATCTGAAATTTTCTATAATTGACCTTCTTGTTGCAATGATTTATAACTTGTTTTCTGTAATTAATTAGTTTTAGCTTGATAGTGAAACTAAAGAAAGTATTGTTGCTAATTTTGTATCTTACAATAGTCTGAGGACATATCATTTTCAAATAACCTAAAAGTGAACTGATTTAAATAAACTTTATCAATATAAGGTAAATTTCCAACTGTAAACTTTTATGCTTTAATAGTGAATAACTCAAAGTATATTTATATAAACTTACAGCCTAATTAAAGCAATATTAATTGATTTTAATATACAGAGGCCTAGTTATAATTGTCTTGGAAAATTGTTAATTTGAACTGTAAATTTTACCAGTTTAATGGCAAAAGAAAAAATCATTTAATTAAGTCTAATGACTTGGTGTAGTATGGCACATTGTCAAATTTTGCAAATTGAAACCAATTTCAATAGGAAGTGCACTACAGCATAAGGTTGCTATAGTATTTGAGAAATGCAATCTCAAACACGCTCAATGTTTTTTTTTAAGTTCTTTAGGCAAAAATAATGCCTGTATTGTATTTTGTAGTATATCCGGTCCAAGTTCCTTGGTACGAAATGTTTGCTTCATTTGGCTTGTAAAAAACTGCCAACCTCGCATTAGCTGTTGCTACAAAATTACAACAGTGCTCATCAATAAATGCGATAAGTGCCGTTTAAGTTACTTGTTTAACTGGTTACACTAATTAAAATGTATGAACAGAAACATTTTTGTCCATATATAACAGGCTAATAATTATTTGCTTCAATTTTTGAACTATGTGTTATTTTAGTAAGGCCTAAATTAGCTTTAGTTCATATATCATTTTATAGGGAGGACAAGGTAGCCTACATAAGTTTTGTTTCTTCCAGCCCTCAAAGGTCTCATTTCCAAATTATATTTTGTTTTACTAGTGTCAACACACATAACAAAATATATAATAAATCAAAATTCCTACGTAAGATTAGATAGTAAGAACGTAAGATGAGATAGCTCCTTTTTGGCCCAACAGCTACAGCTAGGTGCAAGTTTAGCCTAACGGCGCGCAGCAAAACACAAGCTAAACTTACGAACCTACGCGCCAATCTCAGCTCGCTAACGCTCAAGCTGTGGATGGCCAATCTGTATAAGTAAGGCCACAGCAAGGCCTTGACACACTTCACAGAGACACTCACTTCACTTCAGGACACGGACGACTACACAACACAGCAGGACCCGGGGTAGTGCCTTGCCTTCTTCTGTTCTTCTCGAGAGACACGTCCAGTGAAGTTTTCGGATGGCCCTTGGAGTTCCGAGGATGGTTTTATCACGGGGAGCGCTTCACATCGAACACGACTAACGGACGCACACTCATCGTCGCTGACGGACGCCTTCATTGTGGAGTTCTCCTGGTGCCTGATGTTGGTTACTGCGGGCAGCGAAGTCAACCATACTTTACACTCTTCTTCGACGGACGATCACCACACAACGCCGGCCGACTCTTTCTCCAGTCTCCCGTAGTCCGACTGTCGGTCGGGCTGCGGGTAGCGATTTCTTCAAAAAAAAAAAAGCCTTGACACAGTCCGCTGCCATCTCTATCCGGAGACACTACTCACCACCACTTCTCGACTACGCTGCACTCATCACTACACTTCACTACAAGCTGACCAAGGGGAATGGATGAACGGTTATTCTAATTCAAGCAGGAAACGGTGTTAATTCAATTACGTCGCCCTTCCGCATTCTCTGCTGTCCTCTGCTGCCGATTCGCCTTCGCAGAAACTCGCTTCCTGTTAAGGAGATAAAAGGGCAGGAGCCCGGCGATCTAGCAGTGTATCCGCCTCCCATTAGGGAAATAATAAGGCTTGGGCCTGGTATCTACTGCTATCAATCACCTCCCTCCGGGTAAATTAAAGGGGTCTGGTCCCCGGTGATTTTTAGCACTTTGAAATTTGAAAATGTCTGATAACGGCTCAACTAACTGACCACACCACTACCTTCCTAGCTATCCTTTCAGTCTTCAGTTACTCCTTTTCTCCAAAATAAATACCATACTTACCTTAGTTTCTGTTCACAGGCTTTTTGCACCATTTCTACCACCCGTACGAAAAGGCCACATCTGATCCTACGTCAAGTTATATTCTAAACGTAGTAAGAATTTTTATAGAAGTCAGAAGAGGTCTTGTACGAAGTGGTTTTACTAAGTAATTTTAGATAAAGAAGTTTCGTATCAATGTTTTAATGATGAAATTTTAAGAAAAAGATTTCTGTCAAGTTTTTCCGAAGAAGATTTTTTTTCGCTTGTTACGCGCCATTTATACTTATTTTGACACTTGACCATGTGTAGCCTTTCCGGCTATTTCCACCAGATCTATAATTCATTATTTTTACCATTTCTTTTGAAATGTAGATTTTAATCTGATAATCCTATTTAATTATAATTTTTTTAATTAATTAATTTTTTATTTCCTTTTTTTTCTTTAACTCATACATTAAGGTTGAAAATTTAAGCGTAGTTGGCAACAATTAATCCCCTCAACTTCTAACTACACGCCGAGTAATTTTTGCTGTCTGCCTTGTCTAGTTTTAATATTGTTTCATTCACACAGCTTTCCTTTGGAAAATCCTATGACGTCGTGAATTACTTCTTCTGTTTGCGTAGGCCTACACTGTGTTCTTTCTTGGCGAACTCGTAAGAATATCATACCGACTCTTGATTCGTGATCGCGGAACGCCCAAAGTTTCCACTTTGGCTTTACTCGGAAAAGTTTTTCTTTCTGAATTTTAAGCAGTTTTTATTGCACAATTTGTAGGATTCTTTGTCTGAAGGCACTTTTCGTAGTTTCCGAAAATTCATCGCTTTTTGGTTGGAGTTTTAGACTTGCCACTTAACGAATTTTAAATTTTTTTTTATTTTAACGTGAAGTTTATTTTTACTATTGGTTTAGAATTTAGATTATTGCTTTCTTCTTATGTAATGCATTATTTTAATTATTTAACAAAATATAATTAAATTTTTAATGTTATAAAAGGTGTAAATTTGCTCACCTTTCTAATTTAATTACATTTAAATTGTGTGTTACATTTTATTCTAGAAATGTATTTACTCTATACACTGCATTTCTTATACTTTTAAAATTTTATATTCTTTTGTCATTTTACCCTGTGAGCTTCTTAACTATTCACTAACTTTTAAAATATGCAAAATTTAGTAATAAAGATCTTTTATTTTGGTCTACCTGATTAGATTCAAAAAATTATTTCTTTTTTGTATTTTAAATAATTTTGAAATTTTCAGTTATCTTTAAACCTTAATAATTACTCAACAACTAATTATAAGTGTGATTTGAGATGTATTATGAAAACGAAATTTACAATTTCTAAATTTCTGGTATTGCTATAGAAAATGTGACTTTGAGGCTAAGTTATTTTTCGTTTTTCAACTTGTTTAAGGAAAGATGTTGTCATCACTGATAACAGCCATCTATCCTAGACAGTACAACACACATGGTGAAATCCTTGTAGCTATAGAAAACGTGACTTTTACAAAATTAATTGAAATTTCAAATTTCCCAAGTCTTACACTGTATATATATGTTCGCACTCTAGCGACCACATTTTAAGTCCGACTTGGACCAAATTTGGTACACAAGTTGGTTGTAGAAAAAATCCCAAAACCGGAAGTTAATTTTTTGAACGTAAGTAACTATTTTTGGGATTTTTTGAACTAGAATGAAACTTTTTTAGAGATTAACTAAAACAACAAATGCAGGATATTAGTATGAAATTTTTTTCACTAATAGCTGGCTTGGTTCCAACAAAATCGATCAAAACGTAAAATACTATAAAAGTACCAAATTCAAATCAATGTGGGAGAATTTACCGTGGAATAATCTTCTAATCCGAGGACTAATGGCCGAGTTTGTACTCTGCGAGCAAAGCGAAGCAGTCCTTCAACCGAAGCGTCAAGGACGAGGTGTACACTTAAAACAACGAGTGGAATGAATGAGCTGGACAGTTCAATTAATATAATTCTTACACGAAGCTGCCTATTCCTCGCCTTCGTAAGTAGACCAATTCCCCGAATTGTTGATTAAAACCCTAAAGCATATCAATTTTATTTTGAAAATTCGTAAAACTTACGTCATCGGTTCAGCTGAGTAATCAAATTATAATCTTTTCAATGAACCAGTGGTGAAGTCTTGAAAAACTTGTGTGAAGACGTATGCTTAGCCTACCTACCAAGAGAAATATGATCTCTGGGCGACTAGCTCATCCCAGTGGCAAAACCCATTCAATTAATATCTCCATATTCACGATTTATAATTACATAGTTGTTACTTTACTACCTAATAGTTACTGACTCACATTTATCTTATATTAATTGAAACATGTAAATAAGAATAATCGAATCTTAATTATCTCATCAGTTTGTTTAATTATTATGATTCTATTAAACAGTACAGTATTTATTTCAACATGCCATGTTTTTTTAATATTCAGGCTTTGATTAATTTAAAAAAAAAACTGTAAGAAATGAAACGGTGTAGCTTATTATTTCATTTGAAAGCTTATTTACTAGCACCATTTTTATTGGTATTAAAAACCTTCTAAACTCTACCACAAGAGAGATTTAATCCTTTTTAACTTTCCGCCATAACTTTTAGTATTTAACATTACTAACCTGGATAATTTTAAGTCATTAAGTTTTAGAAATGTATATAGATTCTTAAAAGTTCATAGTAAAACTTGCATGTAGTCTTGTATATGTCTTGCATGTATAGTCAAGACAAGAAAAGTTATGTTAATAAAATGTTACAACTTACCATCATCACTTGTATTGTAAAATGTCTAAGCCATTATCAAATTATTGGAGAACATCCTCCGTTGTCATGAAACATTTAACAAAAACATGTTCAAAAAATGTTTAAATTAAATATTACAGAAAGCACATTATAAAACCATGTGTGGTGTGCTCACCGTCTAGAATTGAACTAAGTAGTATGAGGAATTATATTTAACTCTATGGGCATATAAATTAAGAAAAATCATGCAAAAAATTCAAGTATATAGATAAAGCAACACTCAAATAAATTTAACAGCTTTTGAATCAACCTATTTACTTAAGGGAATATAATATGTATTGTCCAAGTTAATTTATAATTTATTTAATGTTCATTGATTTGGTGTCCAAGCCACTAACTAATAATATATATTTCGAGACACTTTATCACTAATTGTAAACAACACTTTGTATTAGTATAATACAAACCAGAGTACCTTCGCTTTTGTTGTTGGTGATTGTTTAATTACCATTTGCCTTTACTCTGCAATTTCAAACAGAAAATGTATTGTTCAAATATAATTTGATTGCGAACTACTAAGCTTACTTACCTTATATAAGGACTGAAGGAAGTTTTAGTGATTGTAAATTTTATGCATTTTTGCTTTCAATTAAAAAGAGAATTTGTTACTTATGCAGACGGGCAATAACGTGTGGATTTCCGCAACATTACCTCTGCTACATAACGTGCCTAATACATCCTTTATACTTTAGTTTTAATAATACTGCGTTAAGTGCTTTCACATCAAAGAGTTTATGTCGTAGTTGTTAGTATATAAGATGCAATTTTAACGTTGATGAAAGTATATGATGGTACCAGCGTACTTTGTAGAATTTATCTTTTTTTAACCTAGCCTATAGAAATTATTCTTGACGATTTTTTTAACGATTTTCTCAATAAATAATGCCTTAAGAAAGAAGCTACATGACTTGTATCCATTTCTTAAAAAAAAAAAAAAACAATACTGCTTACAAATCAGTAAAATATAATACATTGTTTAACTTCATCTAAAATATATATTGCATAATTCAAACCTTCATTAATCGATCACAAATATTCTGATTATGTTATGTAGCAATATTTCGTATAGTTCCAATAGAACTTTTTTGTTTAAAACGGTATAAAATTCTTGTAATTCAACAGAAATATCATTACAAAATTATGATTATATTTTCAAATCTTTAAATTTAACAACAGTTTTAATTTATTTCATCTTAAGACAATATAATATTAAAATCAAATATTCTAATTAGATTTAACAAATTATTTTATTTACACTAAAGAACATGAATTCTAACAAAAGTATACGCGCTAAAAAACAATCTTTGCACTGCATAAAGTATTAATATCATGAATAGCCTACATAAGATCGAAATACATCACATAGGCTATAATTTTACAAAGAACTAGTGATACGTTAATGTTGATGGTTTAATTATTCATTTACAAATCAAATTGTTAAACAGTCAGTCGTCAGAAACTTGCTTTCAAACCTGTTTCGCTGTACGTAAATTGTACTAATTTGCAATCCAATGAAATTCAATTTGTAATTGGAATAACTAAGCAATTAATTAATAATCCTACTCTATATTTACTCAATCATAATAACGCTCGAGTAAGTTAATCAAACATGGTCTGAACGGGTTTAATTACACAGATATTAATTAACGTCAGTAGATCTGATCTCATGATCCCTCCAAGCTATAATGAAACAGTGTCAAAAGAATTTGTCGGATATTGTCCACTATAAATGTTCAACCTATTTAAAGTTTGATATTATATCGGAAAATAGTTCTTTGTAAGCAATTTTAATACAATTTATAACAGACTTTTTAATTTAATTAACATAATTTAATTCAATAAAAATCATTTTTCTGTCTGGAATAGTGGCTACATGTTTCGTCGCCACACGCCGCATCATCAGGAAAAAACAATAACACTAACACCACTGATCACATATCACAAACATATATACACCTTGGTCTGGCGGAAATACGTGCAGAAACGGCATTAGTTATATTAAAACTAAACATTGTTTTATTTGCCAGTTATTTGGCCACATATGTTACCTTGCTAGGTAGTATTACTAGACTGGAACTTCAGAACACTGCAAGTTATTAAGTAGCCAAAGTAAAGTAACCTATTTATTTTAAAATTAAATAGAGACAGTCAATTATTATATTTAAGGTAAGTAAGCAAATTTTGTAAACTAAACCTATTTAACAAGGAAGAATTTGTAACTTCCAACTAACGAACGAATGTAGAATTAGTTGTGTAAGAATTGTGTGAGAGTATTCAATA
>JAGFPH010004060.1:24476-58962 GCA_018207615.1 Philaenus spumarius | reverse complement strand
ATTTATCAGTTGTTTTTAAGGCAAGCCTTAGCGGAGTGGATAGCGCGTGATCTTTCTGATCAGAAGATCCCGGTTAAAATCTCGGCTAGAGACGAGGTAGCTTTTCATATCTGGTTTGAGGGTAGGAGGGCGGAAGTAAAGCAAACAGTGGTTGGCTCGCTTCCAAGCTGACGGGATATGACTGGTTACCTGGTCTCCGGCTTGGGATGTTTTGCACAATTTGTTTACTATAGTATTTATGTATGTATATATTTTATTAAAAAAATAACGGCCATGCATAAACAAATGGACATAAACAAAAAACAAAGTGTTTATAGAATGCAACCCTCTATATTATAAACATATTATTGAATAAATATTTAAAAATAAATAATTATAAAAAGAACAAAATTATTAAACTGCAAAGTTTTTGCTTGATCCTCGCAATAAAGGTATTTGAGGGATACTAGGTTTTGCATCTTAAGTGAAGTTATGCAAAGTTAAATACCAACTATTGAAAACTATTAACAATGATTTAACAACAACTACTAAGTCATTAGTACTATTTATTGTATACGGACTAATGGTATAGAGCAAAATCTGATATACATAATACAAGATACAAACTATTAATGTGCCCTTATATTTAAACAATTATTTGTATGTACAAGATAGAAGAGAATGTTTGCATGCTTAAACTAATATACATTTATCACACTTCATAGATTATTTTAACATAATATTATCCGTGACAATATACAATTAATTTTGTTCGATGCTATATCAATCTAATAGCCATAGTTTTTATCTTGTTTAAAACGAAATATAACAAAATTAATTACACTGTTATTTTTTGTAATTCTGAATAAATCTAAAATAAATTAGGTTCTAAATTAATCCGCTGTATTTATTCATGATGTTTTTAAATCATAAATAGATTTTTACAAAACTCACATTGTTTGAGTGTTTAATATCAATGAGATTGTATACATGTTGAAATGTGTAATGCATGCTGTTTGAATAACAACAAAGCAAGTACAACACTCGTTATTAATCGTTTAAAACTTCTGAAGATCTCTTTCCATCTCTTTCTTCTTTGCAAACAAAGGTGTCCTTAATTGCTCTTATGCAAGATAGATGAATTTTTGACTTGCCTGTCTGAATAAAGAAGTTTATAGGCAGCAAAGTTTCTACATGTTATGTTGTGTAACGTTCAAAGAGATAAAAAAATATTCAAATACATTTAATTATAAATGCTAAAACTTAAGTACAAATTCCATATTATTTGGTGTTAGTGATCAGGTAGCGCGTGAGTAGTGATTTAAACTACGAAGACTAGGGTAAATGTGGTAAGTTTATTTCAATATAGCATACTGTACAATGGACTTGGTCGTAATAGAAAAAAAACCCTAAATTATTTCCTAACTAACACCTGACTAGTAAAAGTAAGTTATGAGCTGAGTTTTGTTACTTGATTTTTCTATAAAGGTTCTAAAACAAACTTTGACTGATAGAAATACTGATATAAAAACTAAAATCACTTTGTACGTCTGCAAACAAATTTGATAATTTAACTAACTAAATCATAAACTAAAACTAAGTAATGAACCTTACTTTAAAAAAACCTTCAATTCAAATGTTTTGATTAAAAAGAGAGTAGTAAATTTGCTCCAAGACTATTCAGAAAATATTTTGTACTGTATTACAAACTAATCATATGTAGCATGAAAAACAAGCCTCATTTCTTGTAGAATAAAAACTTGGTTTAAGCAATATTGCTCAAATTTGTAAGCTTTGATTAATGATTTACGCGCCTTAAGTTTTTATTAAGTAACAAATTTTGTTAAATTTTATAAAATCAGTATTTTTAAGATGCCTATATTTATATTTATATTTATGTATATTTATATACAAGTGCACGATTAACCAGTTTAACATTACAATTTACATATTCTAAGCTTTGAACTAAAACTTCGTAGACGTTTCGTACATTAAAAGTTTAAATTATCTACTTACTCTTCATTCATTATTTTTAGTAAAGTCGGTTTTATTGCCAGCAGCTGTTTTTATCAATATATTTTTGTTTTGTCTTCTGTATTATTTAACCCTCTATCTGCAAAGAGTAGCTGAGCTACTCTTTTAAAGCGTTTCTGTACTGGCAAAGAATAGCTGAGCTACTCTTTTAACAAGCATATTTTAAATCGAAGTTTGAGCATCTAAGGTAATACTAAAATAAGTCATATTATATATGATTGTATTCAGAACATTCTAAAGTTTAATTTGGTATATAGTTTATTACATTATGACACATAATAAACACGTAAAAAATATACAAAGTCACGAAAGAAATGTTGGAATGACATTGAGTTAGTTTGATGCGAGAGAACACGAAAAAAATGCTCACTTTCCCACTCAAGTTTTGGTAGGTAATTTTTTTTTTTTTAATAATTTTGATTATATCACTGCATAGGTCATATCTTCTAATTTAAAAATCTTTTTTATGATTGTCAATGCCTTTTATCAACAAATAGTTACAAATTTTTATGTAATACCTTACACTAGCAGTTTCTATACTGGTAAAAAGTACCTGTAGGTATCGATTAGTTTTTAGCGATTATCTATAATTTAGTAGTATTATAAACCAAGTAAGTATTATATACCTATCGATTCGTATTGAAATTATCTTTACATTGATGTAAGTATCGATAAGAAATGAACTTGATACAGAAGGCCGTGAAGTTTACGAATATTTAGTTTTTACCGCTTTTTTTCCGACTTAGCCTAGATATTTTAGTCAGACAATTTGTCATAGTTAGCCCACTCTTTTTCCAGTTTTTTTTAGACTGAAACTGTAAATTTGTCTATACTGTGTTAGCCTACTTACCAAATAATATGTATATTATATGTTAGTTTAAGTTAGGCCTCATTTTCAGCGTTTTTGGAAATATATTTTGTGTTTTCCTGATCTAGGCTAAATGGCTAAAGTTTGCAGTTAGCCTCTTGGCCATATTGTAGTTTCTAGAAGACATTTTTGTTCCCTTCTTACTAAATAATTTGTGTATTATATTTTTGTATATTTAGAACAAAATTAGGCTTAATTTTATGTCTTTTTGTAAATATTTTTGGTTTTTTGGTCAACATGGCTAAAATTTAGAATACGCCTCCGTACCATATTTTACTTTCTAGAAGAGATATTTTTTCCTACTTCCTAATTAATTTGTATATTATGAATGTTCATAACAAGATTAGGCCTCTTTGTGATGCCTTTTTGCAAACATATTTGTGTTTTTATGAGATGTTTTACTCGTAGAAAAACAAATTCTAGTTTATAGAAGACAATATATATATATATTACCCCAAAAATTTACACTTGAAGTTATTTTTGTAGGATATATTTTCCTTTTTAGTATAATATAGTTTAGAAACACTAATTATTATGAATATTGACATTTTTATAAATGTTTTAATGCTAGAAGGTAATTTTTTGCAAATTTCCCAAAAATTACTATTTTATTTCTCATAAACGTATTTTTTTTAAATTTTAACTTTTTTTATTATTTCTTGTAGAAAATTATTTTGTCTACATTTTGTATATCTTAGATTTTTAATGCAATTTTTTTTACATTTTTCCAAAGTGCCAACTTTTGACATTTCCATTTACCAAAATAGTTTTTTTCTATTTGTGACGCAATTAATGTTTGTGTGGTAATGTTTCAAAAAAATCAAATACACAGAAATGTTCTTTCTGAACACGAAACTGTATAATAGTATATACTTTACTAAAATTTATTAGATTATAGAGGTGTTTAAATGACAATGTGTTCGAGTAGTAAAAACGTGCCTGCCAGTATAGAAATTTCTAACTGCCAGATGGAGGGTTAAAAAAACGACGCTCTTTAATTTATAGCTAATAAAAACAAGATCAATATCACTATCCACTTTTCTCAACCTCTATTACTTTAGTCTTCTGCTATTTACTATTACGACTATTGTCTTTCCCTCCATATTAAGCCATAAAGCCTTAATTACTACTCTGTATTATGCCAAACCATTAGCAATCTCTGTTATATCAAGCTGACTTTAATATTTTAATCTGAATGACTGTGATAGAATTGATGTATAATTAATGATGCAGGTTCTACCCAACTTTTCCTAAAATCTATATCCAACAACAGTAATGAGGAATTGGGTGAAATTGTTATAGATCTCTCTGGGCGTTAATGTCTTCCTCTCTGGGCGTTATTCCTCTCACTTTAAATCTACACTTCATTGACATTCTACACAGCCGTAAATGTTTTCTGGGTATATTATATGTATAATATTTTGTCATTGTGTTATAAACAGTTTTACATGATGTACAGAGTGAGGCAAAAGTCTGGAAAAAGCTTAATATTTCAAAAAGTACGAAATTAATTATGAATCTTTTTGGATTCAGACTTAAATAAGCTTTCAAACGATATGCCACACAACTGTATTTGGTTGAACCACTCGAAATCAATTTTGAAAAAATCAAAATGGCTGTAACTAAAAAATTTTAAATATTCAAATATATCATTGTGTAGCATATCGTTTGAAAGCTTATTTAATTCTGAATCCAAAAAGAAGCATAATTAATATTTATTATTTTAAATAGTACAGCAAAATTGGGCAAAATCGGAAAACACGATTTCATTGTTTTTGCCGCCATTTTGAATCAGTTAAAAATATGGATGTGCAAATTTCACCGTTGGTTTTCTCTTGAAATTCTACATCGAAATGATGTATCACATGACCCCCCCTTTTAAAAAAATGAAGTTCATTAAAAGATGGTGGTCAAAAATTTAAAACTTACCAAAAAGTGGTTCTTTTATATTTGTGAATAATTGCTTTTATTCCTATCTCATAAGACTCGTACTTTTTGAAATATTAAGCTGTTTCCAGACTTTTACCTCACTATAATCAAATGCAGCCTGAAATACATAAACAAAGCTCACGAAGCCACTTATGGGGCCGGGTTTTTTCTTAAATATGTCTCAAACCGAAAGTCTTGCCTTCGATCTATTTCTTCTGCAGCCACACTTCTAACGCACTGCTTATATGTAGAATAGAACTGAAGAGGTCTTGTAAGATATATCTAGCTGAGTGCTTCCTAAGTCGGTTGTTAGTTCAATATACTCATCTTGATAATCGTATCGATTGTGTACTACCTGTCTATCGGTCTCACTTACAGCCTCCAGATTTAATAAATTAAGCAGTATAAACTCTGTAATGCCTCTCTTCTTGTCAACTTGTAAAACTCAGTCATCAACTTATCCTCTCCTAATCTTATACTACCAAAATGTTCTGCTTAAACTAATAGTTTAGATAACATTGCGAAGTAGACTAACTAAAAGCTCAAAACAAACAAATCCAAGTCATATTAAAATGCCGCGTATATACACAAAAATAAACAAATTACCAAATAAATATAAATAAATACGTAACAATGCCGATACCTTATTGATCTTTTTTAAATTTATACCTAGGGGGTTTCTGGATAAAAAGTACTTAATACAATATATTTACAATTAGAAACACTCAAGCCCCAACCACAAGTTCGGTGAATAAAACTTCACAAATAAACTGAAACACATTTATTAATACAGTTATTCTAGTTCCCTGATTTACATTTCGGTTACCAAGTTACCATCATCGGAGGGTTCTAAATCTAAACTAATGCTAACAAGAATTAAACTATAAAACTAAACAGACCTATTATCCCCCTTTCCCTACCTCAGGTAGATCAACCAATCATAAGTGACCACGCCAAGGACTTGTTTCAAAAAGGCAGGTAGAAGCGGCTACCGGTACTTGTCCCTGTCCTTGGGAATGGCCCAAGGTTGCGAAATGAAACATGTTACACCGATAAAACTTCTTAAACTACCGGAAAACAGTGTACAATATATCTTACAACTTATTAAAATAACGAATAATACATATATTCAACGGATAAAATTTTAAAATAATATAAAATAAACTAATCAATAAATTTGCAATAATATAATACATAACTTCAACTTATAAAATTGGAAAATTATATAAAATAAACTAATTAATAAATAAGCAATAAGATTTACATAAGAGAGATTCTTCACCACAAGATGATATATATATTTGCTTTTATATATGTATGTAGATATGTATGGACAGAACAAAGACATTTTATCTCAGCTTGGAATTTAGATATTTAATATTTAAAAGTAACGTAAATATATTATATTTAATGGTATTTCAAATTACTTATCGTTTTTATTTCGTTACACTGTAGACCTATAAGTAAGTAGAATCAATTCTTGTCTGAATATTCTTGGATTCGTGAATATTATTGTCTTGATGGTAATAAATAAGGCAATATACCTTCCAAAATAGATTTGTGTTCAGGTTATGAATATTAAACAACAGGCAATTGCCACACCAAACATAGTCGATGTTGTATATAATAGTCGCTCTACTAATTAGCTGACTGTTTACAGTTCCTAATTGCATGTTACTAACCATACTGTACAGCAAAGGCAGGCTTTGATTTGATCACACATATAGGCTTTTCGTAGTCTAGTTTTACCAAGTCGTACAACAATCTTATTTAGATAATAAATTAATAATATATAATATTGAAATAATGTATATAAAGCAACTACGATTGTGTAAATAATATTAATTGAAATTAAATACCGTATAACTTGTAATCACAATCTACAATTTGCAATATCATCACACACGACGTATATTAGAGAATATATTTCTGGTATACATGTGAACAAAACATGATTCACAATTTTACATAGTTCATGTATATTCATTATTAATTAAGACATTGTTTAAAAAAAAATAATTAAGTTAAATTTAAATCCTGGTATGAAATGATTTTTCTTAAACATGATTATCATTTAAATGTATCCATGTTGTAATACTTGAGTTGAAGTTATATTGCATTACTTTAGAGTCAATGTTGGAAATTGATGTTATTTAATTATAATTGATCAAGTGCGAAATTATCTTGACTCAAACTATTAAATTATCTGTACAATATACACATATTAGGCATTTCGGATGTGACCAGTATCTTCTTATATAAAATGAATACAAATGTTTTCTTCGTACCGTTCTTCGATTTTTGCACCAGTTATCGAAGACGGGGAGGAACAGGACAGTAACCATTCATAACTTTGTTGGAGGTTCCATAACAACTGCTAACTGCTAATGTTTACGTAAGAGCAAAAAAATACGTATCCAAAACATTTAAATCAATTGTTTCAACTTATTTTCATTTGATAAAGTTAAATTATAAATATTATTGTCAAATGGTATAATAAAATATTTTTATAATTTTGTTAGTATAAATTTTAAGAAAAACAATACAAGATTTAGTAAACTAAAATGTAATTTAATCGATAGGAAAGTCACAAGAGATAATGTTTTTTATTCTGGGAAATGAGTTTTAACTGTTGTGAGTAAAATAAGTGCTATTAATTCGTACTTTTTTTTTTTTTAAATTCACCGCCTGTACTAATAATTAAAATTGTAAACAACCTTTAGGATTAAAACTTAATTTCATCCAGTGTACTATAAATTCACAACACCTATGTTAGTGGGAGTAATTGTTTGTTGTTGTAAAATTTATTTGAATAACAAATCATACTAATATTTATGACGCCTTGTTGAATTAAATGGAATTTCTACAAATAATGCGATACTGAGAAGCTGGGTGTTTTATACTGTATTACTCACATTTTTCAGTTTGTTAATCATGCTGGACAAATTATGGTGATGGATTTTCAAAACTGTGACAAGTTGAGATTATTTTATACCGTATCTAATAAATAAATATTTAAACTTATGCCTACGTTAAAATAAATATCAAATAACAAAAGAAAAAACTATTTATATAGTTTTCGTCTTTGCAAGCACGATATAATTAGTTACAGTTTTTGCTTTGTTAAAATAAAATAAATTAACTTAAAACATTTAAAAAGATTTCAATATTGTTTATTCGTTAAGATTATTTAATTATTTGAAATATTGTATGTAATTATCATTTATATTACAGTGCATCAATTTTATAAAACATCTCATCTGTTCTGATTTATTAAAACAAAATTAATTCAATGTAAACATTTCTAAGATTTGTATTAATGTTATTTGTTTCTATCTATTCATACTAATTTAGTCTAAAATGCTTATAATTTAAATATATGAATACACATAACTTGTTATATATTGGGTACATTGATAAGTTGCAATGTTTCCCTAAATACATTTCTAGTTAAATGTTAATGTGCAATTATTTGTGCAGTCAGCGGTTTTAGTCTCCATAAAGTAATGTATTGCATAACATGTTAACTAAAAATGTACAGTCAATAATACCTTAAATCTGATTTTTGGTAATAAGTAAACTTTAAATAGGTAAAATAATAAGATACAAGTTTTTGAAATTGTTTCTATCTGACTGGTTTTTTGTCACTTGTCAGTGATTAAACAAATGTAGCTTAGAAAAGTTAAATAATTTAAGTTAAGACAACTTTTTATTTTTCATTTAATTTATTTGAAAAAAACTATTTGTAAATATCAGTTTTCATGCCATTTCCATAGTTTTTTAAAGTCTACTTTCCGGTATGGCTATGGTCAAGGAATAAGGATGTTTTTAACAGATTTATTACATGTACGATAAATGCCATCAGGTAGACGTGACTTGTTAATAGAATTACAATGTTGTTATGATGTGTAAAGGGCAATATTATAGCTGTGTTGGTTTTACTGATTTGTCTTAACTCAAAGTCATCAAAGTAGATAAAAACATACATTACATAGTGATTGCATTGGGCCTGCATCAAAAAGAAAGACTTGCTCTTTTAAATATCCATTACGTAGGATCAATGTATTACTTTTATGTTGAGCTATCTGTTTATAGCTAATGTTTCTTCTCTTGCAGTGTCAATTGCATTTATAAAAGAAATAAAGAAAGGTAACAAAGATAGTGAACCCTTGTATAGTTTACGATATGCATACATCTAAAACTTTGCTTTGTCTATGGTTTAAAATTTTATATTAAACTGCCAGTGCCGTATTTTGAAATAAGAAAAACAAAAAAGAACTAATTATATGATTAATTGTCTTAAAAATTACGATCACTTGTTGGTATGTTTTGTTGTGAAAGTGATTTCCATAGGCATACGAAAATTATACGAAATAAGTTTGCTTGCCAAATATAGCAATGTTTCACATACTAGCTACCAAAGTTAGGAACTATACTATTGATTTATATTTTACGACTTATAAACATGATTCCTACTTCTTACAAAACTGGGCGTTCTTTATATAAACAACATAAAGAAGAAAAAACCCAGTTAAACCAGTAAAAATATTTAAATTATTTTAGGATCTTTTGTAAACTTATTTTGTCGTATTTATTAAATACAAGAAAGATACAACACCTATATAAACATTTATTAAAGGAATATGTTGATCACAAATTTATAATGTTGTATTCAATAGTTTCTAATAGTTCTTTCATTATGAAAAACTCTAAACTTAAATGTAATTTTAACAACATATAAAGCAAAGACTGTAAGTTAGTTCACAAACAATGACAATTTACTTATATTCATAATGCCTAAAACTGAAAACTAATTAAGAAAATATTTTTTGGTTTATTTTAATTAAATTGTTAAGTGGAACATATCTAAGACGTTGTATTTAATTTAATATGTAAATAACATCAATCAACAATAGTATTGCTGATTACAATGCTGTGCCCTGGGGGGGGGGGGTGAAGATTAGTGGGGTTTAACTACCCCCCAAAATATGTAAAATGTATGTGGAATAATTAGAAAATCAGGTAGTTTTATCTATGTACTAGATAGTGTTTTATCCCATACACTAATTTATATTTTTGTTTAAAGCCACTTAATTTTTCGAAACATAAAATATTCATAGTAGTAATCTACTGGAATGTACTAAATAAAAACAAGGTGCAAAATATATTAACTTAACATACAAACTTTTGTAAAGCAGGTCAAGGGAAATTTTCGTGTTGGTGCAACTGCCTCTATAGGCTACTAACTGTCTGTCTGATAGTTTATTTCGAGTTCATGCTGTGTTACATCAAATTTGTGTGGTGCATTCTGCATTTAATTGTCTCTATTTAGCTCAGTCAATAAAGAGATAAAATTTTATTTTGTTGAAATTAGTAAAAAGCTGAATTTTTTGAGATGTTACAATAATATAAGAAAGGTATTTACACAAAAGTCCTTGCCCCCCCCTATCTTCCCCCCCCCCCCCTTTAACCCTATTAAAATTCACTTTTTAAAGCCTTCTTTACTTTGTCAATACCTAAGAGATAAACAGCAATAGAGTCATATTTATTTCATTATTGTAATCCTTATAATATTGTCTATCCAAAATTTTCGTAGCTTTTAAGATATAAAATGATTAATTACCGTGTATTTTTAAATTTAATGGTAAAAATTTTACCTTTTTATTACAATAATTACATGTTTAGCTATGTTTTATTAATATGACACAAGTTATTACAAAATTGCTCAAATAAAACTTTTAGGGCATTTTTCAATCGTTAAAATGATATAAGTTTTATAAAATGTTGAGTGCAGACAGTTGAGATAATCCGCCTGACAAAGGGTGACGACTAGGGCGTACGGTCCTCGCGGGCCTGATCAGCACGTTGGAATATCAGCGGTCAATCTGCATCATAGGTCTATTGTTTTTACTTTTATTTGTATAGCTGGTCTAATTATGGGTATTACGATGGTAAAAATGACTTAAAAATTTATTTTATCTTATTTTTTAATTTTTAATTTATTTTCCGGTATTTTTATTATTGCACTGGTAAACGCACAATATACATTTTTCTTTTATCCAAGTCAAGAAAGGGAAAAATAGGCCTTTGTTGGATGTAATTAGTGAAAAGCTGAATTTTGTTTACTAAAATGTTTAATGTTCTTTATATTAGGAGAATCAGTTTTGGTTCAGGGAACTATTCCTAACCCTAAGTTATTATGGCCGTTCCATTATCCACCACCTATGGGCACAATGTGTCCCGGACTGGCTAAAATTGGCAGTTGTCAAACAGCAGAACATGTTTTGTTTACTGTCAATCTATTAATACACCGACAGTTGGTAGCACTTGGGCCAGAGAACCAGGAAATTCATTTTTGCAAACCGGTAACTGGACGATTACATGGAAAAGTGTATTACAGTATTTCCAAAATCAGAAAAAAGTTGAACGACAAAAGGAAGCGTATGCTGTTTGCTTAGGCCTATGCCATAACAGGCATTACGGATAATGGAACGGCCATAATAACTTAGGGTTAGGAATAAACCCCCGAACCAAAACTGGCTCTCCTAATATTAAGAACTTTAACAATTTGATAAACAAAATTTCAGCTTTTCACCTATTACAGCCAACAAAGGCCTATTTATCCCTTTATTGACTTGGCTAAAAGAAATAATATTGTGTATTTATCAGTGCCATGATAATAAACGGAAAATAATAAAATTGAAAAATTAAATAAAATAAATATTTACGTCAATTTTGCCATCGTAATACCCCTATAAAAGTCCAAACAATAGGCCTTGGCTGCAGATTGACCGCTGATATGCCAAAGCGCTAATCCGTAGTTGAGGAAGCAAGAGGAGTAGGGGCGGGGACTTTTCAAAAAATATACTTTATATAGTCAACTAAGATCCGTGAAAAAATCATCTTTTCACTAATTAGTTTCGACACAAAACATTTATTGATTGAGATAATTTATAGGGTAACAAAGTTCTTTCACCTTACTTATTAGATCCAAAAACAGTTTTATTGTTATAAACCTAAATTAACAAACAGTTATATATTATAACAAAAAACTTTTGTATTTTTCAAAGGTTAACCTCTTAACTACCAGAGCAGAAAAAACAAATATGTTTGAAAATGGAAATAAAATAAGATTTTGTTTGTAAATCTTGTAGATCTTGTTGTAAGAAGAATGTTATACGTAAAGAAAACATATTTAAGAAGATAATAATTTAAATTTCATCCGAATTATTAATTCGCTGTTTGTACTTTGATTATTTGTTAAAGTACCAGTGAATTTAATATTAGACTGCTAAGAAATACCGGCCATTTTAGACCTTCGAGCACAACTTCACATTTTTACATATAAAACCATTATTTTTGGTCAAACTGAACGATTTTTTTAAGTTGGGTGTATTAAAATTCTTTAATCTTATATATTAAAAAAATTCTGTTTTTCTTTTCCGAGTCCGTTCGGCTCTTCTACCCGACCGATTTTCATAATTGAGGTCTTAAATTAAAGGTATGCACGCCCAGATTTGCCATCAAGCATTACAAATCATGTATCATTCGCCTTTCAAACGTTATAATCAAATGAAAATTTCTGCTGTGTATTCCTTATGGGGTTTTTTTTTTTGGTTCTTTGTCCACTTTGCATTCGTATACCGTCCATCCGATTGCTTTGAAATTTTGCATAGTAACACAGGTTAACCCTGGGAAGGTTTTAAGCCATTTACCGAAGTCCTAGGACATTAGGGCTACGCCCCAGTGGCCCTCAAAGTTTCAATGTTAATCTTATGGAAGAAAGATTTCTATTGATTTTATCGGGGACACAAAAACAGCTGTTCGTATGAAAAGCTTAAAACAGCTGATTTTGATCAACAACTGATTTGGATCAAATCAGTATCAAATGTAGTATTACCTTTTTGAGGTTACATTGACAAACTAAAAACAAACACAAACAAAAATCAACGAAAAATGCTAACTATATTTTAATTCAATTCAAACATTGGTTGTTACAAACCTATTATATATAAAACAGCTAATATGGATCAAAAACTGAACATAATCATTCACAGATATGTCAAGTCTTATATATTATCATCCGTTCAGCCGCTATTCACCCGAGAAGGAGCTCCGGTATACAATCCTTCAAATTTCCCATGTTAATCTTATGGAGATAATGTTTAATGAGTTTGAGTCAGCTGCCAAATAAAACAGCTAATTTATGCTCGGTCACCTATGTACAAACGAGCAAAAGATTAACGAGATTCTTTATCGAATTTTCCACCTGCGAGCGAAGCGAAGCAGCCATCTGAGACCGAAGGCCGAGCCGGGGTTGGGACGCGGAGCGTCCAGGGGCAGAGCCCCTAGTATAATTTAAATTTATTTTCAGCTAAAAAATAATCCAAAATTAATAACCATTTAAAATAAAAATAAAGTTTATTTGAGAAAATATGCATCAAAATTAGTATAGCTTAAAATAGTTCACTTCACTTAAAACTAAAACTATATACACATTCATAAAGTTAGAAAAAAATTAAATAAAAAACTAAAAGTTTACATAAAATTGAAAAAAAAATCATATCATGCTATATACAAGCCTACCACTTGGATATTGCCTATATTTTCAACTGGTATCACAGTTTTCACTCGAAAAACTAAATAACCTTCACCTTTTTCTATTATTATTATTATTATTCAAATATTTTTCAAAAAAACATTAAATTGATCATTGGATTAATCAATCAGGATCATTGTCAGAATCAGAATCGTCCACAACTAATTTGACTCACATTTACATCCGGTAATCAGTATTCAGTAATAATAACTTTATTCCTGAATTTCTGCAAACATGAAATACAAAACACCAGATATGGACATCTGGTACAATATAAAATTGGTAATACCTCGTCTAGGCTTAGTCTGTTTAAATTAAATTATATTTTGTTTCTTTATACATTGTAAATAAGAATACTGTATGAATACTATAAAACATTATTTGGGTTTTTCGTTCTATTGAGATATTGACCCTGATGAAAATAGCATATAATTTATATGATATGTAATAAAAATAGGTAAAATGTATTACATTGTATTATTTACTTTAGAACCAAACCCCACTCCCCCAAAATATGAATATTAGCAACTGTTCAGATATGTGATTATTCCGTTTCCGAAATTATATTAAATGGACTCTTACCAGTACAAAAAAGTTCACAAGAGAAGGAGTTTAGCAACAACAAAATCTCTTTTTGTGGGAAACCAATGTTTAAATAAATAAGTTTTAATAAAGGACACTATTTGAGGTGCTGAAATGATTTTTATATGATAGTATATTATCTCCGACATTATGTCGAATGGGCCATTACAAAAGGTTATCCAGGATAAGCTCAGAAAATCAACGTTCTTAAGAGAAATCAATGTTAAAATTAAAATTACTGCATCTCAAAAATAATTTGAGATACTAAAATAATTAAAATTGTATTCCCGTCGTCACAACGAATATACCTTATATAATTCCAAAATCTAAACGAGGAGGTTGTACTTCAAAATAACAAATTGTCTGATAGGAAATAAATGTTAAATTTAAAATGTCTGTTTTTGTAGAAACTATTTGAGTTGTAGCAACGTATCAAATATGAAAAAAATATTGTTCCTGAAGCGAATCAAATTGAAACACATACAAAATTAGTATATAAGTTTCACAGAAAAGGAGGTAATGCAGAATCCACTTTTTACGGAAAAAAAAAAAAAAAAAAAAAAAAAATAACATATACTAGCCTATATACTATATAATACACCATCTATTTATATATATATGATAATTTTGCATTCCCAATACCACGCTGATTGGTAAATTAATAATTACAAAAACCCATTTCTTTATGAGAACGTTAATTATAAGAATACATTAATAGCTATTGCGCCGAATAAATATTAATGTGTATGTTATAATATATTAAATTTAAAATTGTAACTAAAATTTAAACTGAAGTTTACACTTACAATTTATAGTAAACTTTTTACAATTTTCTAATAAATATGGACATTTTTCCCAAATAAATTCATAAATATTTTACAAACCAAGATTAATTGCAAAGCCTCCTTTTTGCAAAGAAGAATAACTATTTGTAGACTCATATGATATGAAAAATTGTAATTTGTATATTTTCAAAACTAGAACTCCAAATTTTTCAACGCCACTAATAATACTGAATTTAAGTTCAGTGTCTTGACTCTTGCGGTGTGTGATAATGTTTAATGTATAGGAATTAAATTATTCTGAGTATAATACCATGCTTTTATTCGAAACAAATTAACAATGCGTTTACAATAAATTCCATTATTATGTTTAAATTGTTAATTAGACCTATATGATGTAAAATTATTCAGACAAAACGATGATGCATCTCCATAATTTGAGTCATTGCTGTTTTGTAAAATGTCAAACTAAGTAAATTTTTTTGTTCTGGATAAAAGTAACACTTAATTGTAAATCATCTTATACAGGATTTAGCTAAAATTGCATACAAGTAAAAACACATTTATACATTTTTAAATAGTAACAACATTTAAAAATATTGAATTTACTACCACTTAGCCTAATTAAATATGAAGTAAAAATGTTAATGAATATAGAAGGTTAAATTGGAGATCCATAAGTAAATCTTATCAAACATTGTTCTTTGCAGGTTTAACGAAAACACCTAGATTATTTATATATATCTGACAAAACATTGTATGTAACAGGAAAAGTTTATGAAATAATAACTTAATATTTGCTTTTACATTTCAAAGTGAAATTTAATTTCTATTATATTCAAATTAACAAATTACAACGTTTGAGTAGTAAAATATCTCGTAAATGTAGAAAATATATTAATAATATTGTATACATAAATACTTAACTACAAGTTATGTAAAATATTTAAAATTAGGATTTAAAATAATGTAAAAATGACTTAAAGATTTGCATTAAACAAATATGACTTACTTAAAAAAAATACTATTTATTATTTTGTCTTAACTTCATGACATTCATACAAACAGTTGTTGACGAATTTATGTACGTTAGTAAGTATTTTTATTACATTACACATTTTTTAAACAGCTGATTCTATATTGATGAAACCAATTATTTTAATTTCTTTAAGTTAGAATTATTAAGTGGAAGATTTAGTTAAAATTTAAGCTCACACAATAATAGATACCTCATATTATGTTCGATATGATGTTTGAGGACTTTGTGATATTTTGTTATTTGAAATTCTTTTAACAGAAAATACACTTAAATAAACAAAGCTTAACTTGTTTTCTTTATGTAATTACCAAGTAAAACATTATTAACAATACCGTGCATGAAAAAATAAAAATAAAACTGTTTACAATTATATATTATTTTATGTAAAAAATATTATTTTCTTGACTTGAATTCTGGAAACCACTTATACATAGAATATAATTAAGCTCCTTATTTTATTATATATTATATATTTATTTAGCATCAAAAAGTTCAAATTTGTTTCCTAATTACTTTTATTATTATTTACGGAAATTACAATCTGTCTATATTTTAAATATAATTAATTAATAAGTAAGACATATATTTTGCTTTACCGAAGACAATGATGCTACAATTTTCTTTTAATAAAAAGTGTCCACCTCTTTATTTACCAAATTATGTAAGATGTCCCTCGTTCTTTGTATAAGTAAAATTGATTAAGAAAGGGAAAGTAGTATGATTGCTCAAGATGTTTCATCCTTCTTTTTCCTGACCCAAAATTAGTTTTTTCCATGATTTCAATTAAACGGAAACTTTATCAAAGTAAACCGAGCAATGCATTTATATAAAAAAAAATGGCCTCAAAAAATATATTACAATATAAACAAACTAAAAAATGTTAAAGATTTAAACAGAAGTAAAAAATGTTGAGATTCTATATTGCTACAATCAAAGCAGTTAAGAAAATATTTGTTTCAATAAAGAAAAACTCTATTTCATTTAAATTAAAATTTATTGATTCCAAGCAATAATCAATTCAATATAAATCATACAGAAATTAAAGAACAAAAAAGTAAAAGTTGAAATGCACAGCAAAATATGAAAGTGAATAAAGCAGTCAAACTTAAGATTAAAAACGCAAATAACTTAAACATAACAATTTAATGACAGAACAATGAACGCTCTATACCTTATCTATAACAGTATAAATAACCTTCACGTCGGTTTTAGTAGCTATTTCCTTCCAACTTCCAAATAAATGTGAATTGTTTAAGTTAATTTTTTAAATACTATATTATTTATAAATACAAACTAAAAACACAAATTAAATACGTATGATGAAATGTTCAACATACAGTTGTATACACCAGCATTTGCTAATTATATATAGAATATTATATTACAACATGCCAATTGTAGAGTTTGAACTAATGCTACATGCTACAAAAGTATCGATAAATAACAATTACATTAATTTTTTTTTTTTATATATATTTATTCATTCTTTGAATACATAAATACGAGCTTAACTAAACACAGAAACATAATACATTATTAAAGATATAAACTTAGCTAGACAAAATAAGAAAATATAAACTAACCACATCTTGGTAAACAAATAAACAAACCAGAAAAACATACTAATAATTTCAAATAAAACTTAACTTAGATACAAAAACTTAAAAAAAGAAAATTAAAAAAATACTTCTCAGTAAAAAAAACAAAAATTAACATTTCAAAGAATGAAAATAATGCACCTCCAAGGTCTTTTGCCTGTTTTGAGGTTGCATAATACAGAAACAAATAATACAACAGAGGTTCTAGGGTTTTTTGTGGGAGCAGTTAAATCACTTGTTAATAGGTATTGCTAAATAACTAAACAAATTCAGTAAAATTCTAAATAAGCATCCAAACTATAAATTACAATTTATATTTAAATTTATTTACTTAACAATATACATACATACACTCATATATAACTTCATATACAAACACATACACACCCTTACCACATACACATGCATAAAAACAACACACACACACACACACCCACACCCACACACACACACACAGACACACCATATCAGTAAAAAATGCTTATATCAACATACATATTTCAAGATTTAATTTACCAACATGTTTCACCATAAAAATCGTCCTTTACAAGACCACTTTCATCAAATTCTCAACATTATCCATGCCCAAAAGATAGCACTTCAACAGTTTTCTAAATTTGTTAAATTTTGTACACGTCTTAATATTTTCCGGAAGTTGGTTATAAATTGGTTATAATTATTTAAGTACTATCGACTACCTAATTAGGTTATGGATTAGGACCTATAAGCGTATTGCAACAGAGTTCCGGCGTTGCATAGGGATTATTAAATGATACATTATTGAGTAATCGTGTGAAGTGCTGCAACATGTTACAGTTTGAAACTACAAGGGACAACGTCATCAATGTTAATGAATATTCATACGAAAGAAATGTCGTTCAAGCTTCATCAAGCATGATAAAGATAAAGCTTCGGTTTTAAAAAGAAAACATAGCTAAGTAAATACATTTTGTTGTAATTATAAGAACATCAATTAGTTTTTTAATATATTTTATGAATTTGTAAATTGTAATGTATAAGTAAATAGTTACCTATCACTTCCAGATATAAAATAAATTATTGTAAACTCTTGGAATTGTCAACTTATATTTTAGTTACTTTTAAAGGCGCTGGAAGTGTACATACAGACTCTAAAAACATTTCTAAAAATCGTATCTTAAAGTAACGTTTGTAATTTTATGTAATTAACTTAAAACCTATTTCATTATTAAAATAATATTGTAATTAATTTATGTAACGCTCAAATAAAAACTAATCGTAAATTTCAAACAATAACAAATATAATAGAATTCTTATTCGGCTGGTAACTAAATAAAGTCTTTCCAAATAATTTAAGGCGCCTCTAACGGAGTGAATACGCTTACGTTAGGCCTGTTCGTCAAATAATAGCCTCCTTGTAAACCATGTATCAATTTTGATTAATAAGATAAGGTTAATTAAAAACTGGCAAAAATCGTCTGCAGTACGTAACGGAATCTTTAGCCCAACCATTCAATTATATTTGAATTAACTTTTTTTCAAATAATGTATAGTGTTTAATTTATTATTGTGTGTGTGTTAATGTACTGTTATTGAGTGTTTTTGTTAACAACTGACACAGAATTATCCGGCACCAAAACTTTAAAATGTTTGAATAGCCGAAACGACCATCGTACTACGGCAGTAAAATTTAAAATTATAAGGCCGTTAGTTTCATAATATTTAACAGTATGTGTGTGTTTTCGATGGCCTTTGCACACTTTACAAAGAATCAAAACTCCAACCCGTACGACGGAGTGGTTTGTGAAATCGTACCTGGAACTCTACAGCAATTCGCACCAAACTAGAACCATCTGAACAAACTGTTCCGTACAGGCGAAAATATGGCTCTAAAAAAATTCTTCTGGCTAGAGTTAAGAACCGTTACAGTTGTAACTAAATTCAAACAAGAAAATAATAATAAAGAATGTGGACTGGAAAGAATAACAATGTAATCAGCTGTTCTGAAAACCAACCACATCTGTTTATTAATTTCAGTACTGTTTATTTTGGCGCATTCCATATTTTATCGCAAATATTCTAATTATATTGCATTCGTAATTAGCAAATTCTTAATTTTTGGATTTAATAGTTACTGTATCAAAGAGAAGATGTTTGATCCCTGCTTGACCTAAAATTAATTTCCTTTCGGGAATCATAGATGAGGTTAAGAGATAAATTGGTAGATGAATATGGATTCTTCAATCAATGTAGTAAAATTATTTGCTAGTTATTGTAATAATAGGCCTACTCTACATGAAAAATGTGTACTATAATTTAGTTGCATACCTTTAGTTTGGTAGAACTACCAAACAAATAGTTCCACAGTTCTGAGGATTATATTTGCTTCATTGCAAAATAATAATCGTATAAATTACCAGAGAGTTTTATTAAGTACAATATTTAATAAAAAGATTAAATTACCAAATCACTTCTCGCAAAATAGAGACGTTTTATCATACATAATTAAAACATTTCAATATGTGAAACATTTCATAACAGTTTGCTTATAACTGCAATACGAGTAACATTAACGTGCACAAGTATAACGATAAATCTTCCTTTAGACAACAGTTAACGTTATGATAAGTTAAGTTGTTAAAAGTAATAATTTTAAAACTGCACAGAAAGGCACTTTAAACTTGAAATATAAATAACAATACATTAGGAATTATGAGTGTAGTGCCTCTGTATATCTGCGTTTAAAGGTAATTCTAAAAGAAGACTATACCACAAAGACCTTCCATACTAAGGAACAATAAATTTAAACCATATGGCAATGTATTTCTATTTTTTATTGATTAAAATAACGTAACTTTTTTTTATAAAAATAATGTATAATAAATTTAAACATTGTGATTTTCAAAGTATGTAGATGCCCTAGCTTACGAGAAACTGATTAAGAATTTGTGTTTGTGATTATAATAATATACAGCTTATAAAAATTAACATGTTTTGTAAACAATCATATACTTAAAGTTTAACATTCAAATAAATTCATTTACTAACTTTAATTAAACTACTGCTATATATATTTATTCCCTTATTGATTTAAATTACATAATATTGTGCTAATATGATATCAATAACTGTGATATTGTGAAACTGTATTGCCTTCTTTTTGCCAACAAATATATATAAAAAAAAATTAAAATAGGTATACAATAAATACAAGTTGACTGTCCTTTAAAAGCTAAATTGACAAACTAATTACTTTCATTTGAGATAGTATTAAAAAAATCTTCATTAAAATACAACATGAGTTCAGAGTTAAGCATTAATAACTGTTGCAATATACATGTCGAATATAAGTAGGCCAATGTCAAATTATTATTATTATTGATAGTACCTCCATTGGTGCAAACCTCCATTTACACTTTTGATGAAACGGGTAAACAGTAAAACACAAAAGATATTCGACAAATTTCAAACTACGCTTAGCTCACATAAACGACAGGTTAGCAATTACCACCAGATGCTATTAATCCTTGAATTCTGCCAACCAAATAAACCTTTTTGTTAATCACGTCAATCAATCACCCGACAATAAGTCAAATAAATCAGCAAGTACTCTGCAGTTACTGATAGGATAAATGAACTATTATATCTACTCACTAATTTGTTTTCTTCTTTTCTTTATCATGTGTAAATAAAGATAAATAAAGAATAGTTAAGTTTATGCAAGGGTTATTTAATATAATTAAGTGCTAGTTATATTGTAGAAAATCTATTTCGATAAATAAGTTTAAAAAAAATGAAATGTTAATATTGATTTTTCTCTGGATAAATAATATTAGTTGTAGTTAACTAAAATAATACTTCTAAAGGTGAAATCAACAATACATAATCATATATAAATACATATATACGAATATAAAGTGTACTAATATACTAATGTACTAATATACTAATGTACTACTACTAATACTTTAAATTCCTTTAATTTGGTTTAGATTACAACTTTTTGTGACTGCTTTGTGCTTTGATTTAAGTCCAAGGGCTAATATCGTAAATAATGTACTGAGTAATAACTAATACAATTTATCTTATTAGTTTTATTCGATATAAATACACAATTTTTATTTGTTTATATATATACAATTACTAGGCATATATACTGGAAATGTTTATTCCAATTAAGTGGCGTAGAATCGCCCCCCCCCCCCCACCATCAAATCATAATTTAAAAGTTAGTCTTATAGTTTTAGTTATATAAATATGTTCAAAAAATATATAACCTAATTAAATATGCTAATGCTCTTAAAATGAAATTGAATTGTTTTGTTAATACATTTATAGTATAACGTTAACTTAATTTAATAAATGATAATATATCAACATTGTTGTTTTTCTCACATAATGTTTTTTTTTCTATTTTTTAAATGTCTAACATTGAAAAAACAAAATGAAAACTGTAAATTTAAATCACTTTCAAATTCAAAATTATTTTTACTTTTACTTTTCAGCTGCAAATGTAGTTATCATTATTAAATCAACACTCCTCGCTCTTGTTAGTTTTATAGATATTGTTGCCAAACTACTTAGACTTTTTTGCGACATTGTGCTGCGAAGATAATTGTTAGCTTAGAGAAAGACCTTTCTGCACTTGCAAAAGTCACTGGTAATGTTAGGAAGATTAAACATGCATTTACAATATCGGGAAAACTGGTAAACATATTTACCTAGTTTTTACCCCCACTATAAATGACAGGTTTTTGTTACGCGTCAGCACTCATTATAGTGATAAATAAGCTGTGCGTAGGATTGAGGTGTAGCCTCCAGCCGGGTTACTACGCTGTGATGAAAACCTCACAGCCAGGCCCGCGCGAAAACCTTAAGTGCCAAGAACGGTTAGTCCTACTCGGTCCTACTAACTTGTTACAACAGCCAATAATTAGCATGCGCCTACTAGTGGTTCTGAAAATCTTGCGCTTGACTCCTGATGACAGATTTAGACGACACGTTGCATCATAATGTACTATTTCAAAACCTTTCCCTGGAGCGGCTGCTCCAATCGCTCGATGATCGATGCGACACTGTTCCAATCCATTATGCGTCAATAATGATTCAAGTTTACCAATTGATTAAAATCTAACAGTTTTGTTTTCTAGTCGGATTTTGTAAACGTAATGCTAATCAAGAACTCATTAAAGGAAAACAAAACAGGATACATTTCAACAAAATTTAACTTAGAGTATTGAATTGATAATATAATACTTGTACACCGAATCTCACAACTAATACGTTTATTAACTCAACCGTTTTTCAACGACAAAGTTGCCATCTTCGGTGATGCACGAGCTACAATAAAACACTTTTTTATAATGGATAACTTTATCTTTGTTTTAAATTTGCTGTTATATAAAGGCATGCGGTTTGAGATACCATTAAGTATAATCGTCTCAGAACAAAGTCAACTTGCAAGACAAATGTATACTTTTCAAAGCTTTTGGAACTCAAGGCGTAATGATTCAATACAAAAACGGAATGATAGTGGTATGACCCAACTAGAAAAAAACCTGAATGAAGTCATTAATTCAGATGCAATATTAGAAACTACACAAATTACTGACTTGCAATGGCCATGTAAGACAAAAATAAAGTTATTTCTTTGACGGAATAAAGTTAAATGCAGTATTATTAAAATCAAAACGTAAAGAGGTTTTCAGGGCCGCATTGCAGCAGAGGTAATGTAGTGGAAATCCGTTCTTTATTATGTATCCTCTTTCTTGACAAATTTAATACTTCGGTGTAAAAATTACGTTAAAATTTACAAACACTAAATCCCCACAATATATTTGAAGAGGTGTTATTTGTTCATTAGTTAAACGGATCATTCAATAAAATTATATTTAATTACATTTCATATGATATTGAGCAACAAGATGATATTTTAGTGTGCAATATACTATCAATAAAATAATAAATACTTCTCAATCAAATACAATTTCATAAGGACTCAAGCTAATTGTATCATTAGAGAAACGTTTTGAAATCTGTAAAGCTCGAATTTAATTACTAAACTAATTTATTTATATAAAAATCATAATATACATTTTAATAAAAATAAATTATAGTTTTATTTTCAGGATTTAAATGCACAAGTGAATCTTTAAAAGTTGTATTTTTTTTTTCAAAAGTACCAAAAGAGGCACAGCAGTTTTTAAAAGAAATACAATAATAAGAATTGTTGAAAAATTGGAATAATTACTTTCTCCGTTAAACAAGAGTTTAGTCATCCGTTAGTCTTCTTGATTTGACAGCCTCTTCTTGCAAATCCAATTATACAAAATATTTTTTTATCTTGCTCGATAATTCTTATTTTAAAGCTATGATTTATTTTTTCGCTACAAAACAATAGTTTAATTTAAATCATTCAATTTATAAAACTACAAAATTTAAGTGGAAGAAATTAATTATGAGAGACTCACGCAATTACCATTATTGTATCTAATAAACCACTTTCCACTTCAAGTAATAAACATATTACAATTACCTTATTACTATAATTTTAAGTTTCTAATTAGTTTTCTCAACTCAATAAAAACTATTATATATGCAGATATGGTTGATTGCTTGATTCCAGATTAAATTTACAAAGGTTACCATGTATTATAAATTTAACCTGGCAATAAAGACAAAATTTCTGCGTGAGTTTATTATCTGCAAAATCCACATTACTTCGCACCAGGAAATTACTTTAGATCTAAATAAATACAGCAAACTTACTAGAACATATTTTCCCAAACACTGGATTACTATTATTTAATCTACCTATTATTCCATACTGGACAGTCATCCACGATTTTCACTTAGATTTGAAAAAGGGAAATTTAAATTCCAGGTCTAGAACTCTAACAATTCGGCTAATATGCCTAATACTTTTTAATACTAAACAAAAATTATGTTTAGTATGGTTCTTTGATAATTAATTGTGAATTCTCTCATATCCTAAAGGTTTATAAATACAATGTGCCAAATGTTATGGCCAATGTTAGGTAGCAAAGTGCTTGCTTGTATACCAAGAGTTGGGAAAGAAACTAGTCAAACACAAGTTACATTTTATGTTATGTGTTGTTTCCTCCCTAAACAACAGTACTAACTCCGATCACGCTTATATGGACGCTGATTTATCAAATATTTAAAACCATTTTAATTGCGTTTTCAGTAACAACCACGACAAATAATATGAAAAGGTGGATGGTATTTACCTAGCTATACTGAAATTGTAAACTATGAATGTAGAATAAAAACCTCTCAAGAGACAGAATTAAACAATTTACGTTGAACTATTTAAGTTCATTTAAAATAATCATCAAATTGGTGATTTTAGTTAAACTGATAATATTAAATCCATTTTAAACATTCGCTGTTACTGTCATACCTTCTAGGATTCATGAAGGGTGTCATTTCCTTTTTATAAATAATTCTATTATATCCCACTTGCCATATAACCTTGTCATTTTAAATAATATCTTCACTTATTATACATTCTTTAATTTAAATAAATCGTCCAACGTTTTAAATAAATAAACTTAGGACTACTACTCGCGTTACTACTCGTTACAATTTAAATTACTACGTACTGTAGTTATAATTAAATTGTTGCTTAAATGTCACTGAAGATGACTACTTTTCCGTTCAAAAGCGTTGAAAATTTAACTTATTTTTGTGAGAATTGTGTTCTATGTTTTTATTTTTAGAAATAATATTTCTTCAGTCAAGCTCGATTACATTTACAAAATTTTACAAAAAGACAAGTTATATTACATAATTTTATAAACAATCAATAACAACAATCAAACCTTCTTACATTTATAATTAATAATTTATAATCAGTTGAAACTTCGTAAGTTTGTAGATTAAAAAATCTTAATATAGATCTCATATATTTCGGTTAATGGCTTTGTATGAGCCAACACATGAAACAATGTGGCATGATATTACTTAAAAACAAATACAATTCACACTAATACAATTTAATGTTTATAGTAGGTCTGCTGAGTGCAATAATAATTATAAACAGTTATTTATTTCCCTTAAATAGCATTTAAATATTATTATGTTATGATTATAAAGAAGAAGAAAATAATGATTGCACATGCTGTAATACTAAAACCATTCTTACAACTGGACAAGATAAATACAATGAACCTGTTACTATAATGATGCCAGACTGGTTTATTTAACGAAATAAGTTAAAAATCGCTTTATAGTAAATTTACCTGACATAATATTTTTTACACCATTTGATAAGTGATTACAGTAAGTTCAAAATTTAACTGAATTTTAGCTTCAGAATAAGTAGGTAAAAAAAAATAGCTTACCTGCACTGTTCAGTACCAGTAAATAAACCAATTGCTTAACTAATTAAATTAATTAATTAATTAAAAAATTAATTGGACATGTTTTTACTTTTACATAATTACAGAATAGTTGGTTTACTTAAAAAAATAAATAAATATTTAAAGTAGTTTGTATAAATACATTGTTTTATATAAATTTATCTCAAATGACTAATTAGTTGCAGTATTTACTTTCCGTTAAGAAACAATTATTTAACGTTGTAATTAAATGAAATACTTTTAAATAAACTATTGCTAGAACAACTCTTGTTTTTATCTTTATTTTTATTTCAATTACAAGTTAAGTTCTATTTAGTATAGTCTTAAAACTATTAAAATATACCTAGATCCAAAGAAGGATAGCCTGGTCTGGTTCATAATTAAATGTTATTACCCAAAACTTATTCGTTTTTTAAAGCCTACTTACACAGTATATTGGAATTTATTACTAGTATTATTGGCTTTCACTAAATTTCGTCAACCTCTTGTAAAGGTTGTGTACAAAATACTCAAATGCCTTAGTATTTCAAAAATGCTTTGTATATTTATTTATTAACATTCATTGAAGGAATATTTAAAATTCTGACGGAAAGATTTTAACAAAACTCCAGGGGATGACGGTACAAGTCAGGTCGTTTGGAGACCCAGGTCCTCCGGGGCGGGTTACCGATGTCACATTCACGATGAGAGACCTAAAAAAACCCCGAGTCACAAGTTTTTCTTGATTTATCTGTAAATTAAACGGGAACTCCAGGTGATGCCGTTCCTAGTGCCATCCTGACCTTTAGGTGTACAGGGGGCTAATTCGGACAGCATATTTAGATTCCGTGACTCAAAAAACCCCCGGGTGAAAAATTTCGTATAGTTCGGGTGTTTTTTTTTGTGGCATATATGATTTTTTTCCATCGCTTGAAAATATGCAGTTGATGAATGAATGCAGTTTTCATTGAACAAATGCATTTTCAACCCGTTGCAAGGAAAATAATTTTGCAAAAGTTTTTAAATGAGCTAACGAAGAGAATGTAAAATAAATGGTACCAGGAACTGGCACATACTTTCTCACAAACATATTTAAATTATTAAACAGATTCACTGTGACTTGTAGGGTGGGATAGGAGAGGTGATTTTTTATTAAAGTAGAAGATTAACTAATAAATATTATTATTATTATCTAGAGAGAAAACTATTCGATCGATTTCGAACAAATTTGCACCACACACGTCAATTAGGCCTGTATAGATGCACGAAAAAAGGTTTTGACAAATTTTGAAAAACAACCCCCTTTATGGCCAAAAAAAACCCAAAAATCAGTTATTATTATTATTATTAGCTAAACGAGAATTTTTAGAAAGATGCGGTTTTTTGCATACGGTAGGGTACATTAAAGGCCACAATTGACCCAAATTTTATCAAAATCGTTAGAGCCGTTTTTTGATAAAAAAATAATATCAGATTTTATACGGCCATTTTATACGTTTTTTTTTGCCAAAAAGGGAATTGTTTTTCAAAAATTTTCAAAACCGTTTTTCGTGCATCTATACAGGCCTACTTGACATGCCTGGTGCAAATTTGTTTGAAATCGATCGGTTAGTTTTTGCTCTAGCTTTGTATACATACAGACATATATACAGACATAGAGACACAGACATACAGACATACAGACAGACATTTTGTACAAACCACTTTTTGGACTCAGGGGGTCCCAAAACGGTTATTTCCACAAAAATCTCAACATCGATTTTTTTTGCGATCACTATACTTTCTCTATACTATAGTATAGTGAGAAAGTAAAAAGCATCTTAATCCGTCTTACTGCTCAGATTTCCTGAGTTTTGGGAATTGTTGTGCCAAATTTCTTCGAGTAACAGGAATATTTTTCAGAATATCGGACCGATAATGGAAAGCAATTTAAAATTGATAATATTGACTGTATGTAAAACACGTGTACGTAAAAACTGTGGTACAGCAGAAATAGTTTTAAAATTAAATGTTTAAGACAATTCAATGTTTTGTTAAATACACAAAGGGAAATTATGGAGAGTTAAATTAATAATACGCAAAATATTTTTGAGAAGGTACATTTTTTTTATGGTAATTGATGGTCAAATTTTAGGAGTTATCAAGTAAAATGGATATTTTTTAGTATGATACTATTTTGCTCACAACTATTTGTTAGTAGAAATAATATTGGAAATAAATACGTCTCATATTAATTCAATGTATTTGTCTATTTTGAATTTCTGACCTTATTTTCTGAATACAAAAATATTATAGAAAACTATGAAAAGAATGATATCATTACAGTGTGTCAATAAACTAACATTGTGGAGACGCTGTAAGTTGTACTTTTAACGTTAGGTATTCATAAAGCGTTATCTGTTCCACTTAAATTTTGATTTAATCTACCGTAAACAATTCTAGAATTATATATAACTTAGTAAGATAAAAGTCATGCCTGTTGAATCTTTTCCAAAGAAAAACTTTGTATCATTTCTCAAACTGCTAGGACAAACATCATTTAATGCATATTTTTTCAAAGAATAAAGATCAGATTAAACGTGATTATATTTATACATTTAAAAGTGACTAGGAAACCATTATTATTATTTAATTTGGAAATAAAATGTATTTCCTTTTTTCTGATTGAATTATTGTTTAAGACTGCCGTACTATATCATCTTAAAACCCTTGTTGTCTGAAATTATATCTCCAAAGAATGAACCAAAAACTACAGAATAAAGCAGATTTTGATGAAAGTATTTGGTAAGTAAGACATAGCAACTACTGTACTCTGATATTGTTAAATGTTGTAAGAACGTTTTTGTGCAAAACTCTGTAAACAGTAACTACTATATTAATGTAAAATAAAATATATAAGTAAACCTATATTTGTCAAAATTCATAATACAAAAACAATCCAGAGACATTTTCATTTATCTATTTACGAATAACGTGTAAATTTACAGTACTATTGCATAGTTCCTATTTATTACTTCAAATGTCCTTATTTTCACAAACTACCTCAAATTTGTAAATGTTGTACAGTATAGTTAAAAGCAATTATTTATTTTTACAAACCCTAAATAATATACGGTGAATAATTTGTTTGTATTACCAAAAAGTATACTTCATTTCTGGCAATAGTTCAACAGTGCAAGTTGTAGGCATTTTGGAATAGTTTCAAACTTCGGTTATTATTTTAAAGTCAACAAAAAAATTCAAATTAACTAATTTGATAAATAAATTCATAATTACAGAAAATTTACTTCCATAACTATTTTATTTTTTAAACTGTTATTTCTATTTCTATTTCTATATTAAACTGTTATTAAATTTTCATTAATAACTTTATAGTTATTCAATTTTGTAATACTTAATTCCTTTATAACAGTGAGATGGTTTAATTAAACCGATAATCACGTGCCAAAGTACATGTGGCAGGTGGGGGTGGGGGGGGGGGATTACATTACGGACTGAAATCTATATTTATATAAATATGAACGGATTTCTTGTGACTGACATTGAACTAACATAAAGCAACTACTGCTTTAGATAAAATACGAAAATTTAATGGTATATTCTTACAGGTTCTTAGACGCACACTAAGAAAGTATTTTGATAAATTTGTTTTTTAAAGTAAAATTAGTGAAGATTCGAGGGTTTACTCCCTCCCCTATAACAGATAAAACAACGGATTCGGATCAAAAGTTTAACATCACATTTGATTAAATTCATTATTACATGCATTACCATACCAAAGTAGCAAATTTATAAACAGTTTATTATTCTTCACAACAATAATATTGTTGAGGTTAGATTAACAAACCAAAATCAAACACAAACAACAATTTACAAAGAATGGCCTACTTACGGTATTATAATTCAATTCAATCATCTGTTGTTACACATTATAAATATAACTGCTGATTTTGATCAAAACTTAACATAATTTTAGGTTACGCCTACAACGGACCTAAACACGTTTATTTGCAACCAATTTGGAAAATTAAGAATAAGGTAATTATTATTTGCAATTAAAACTTTTTTTTATATCAGGTAAAAGCAAACAAAATGCTTATAAGTCTTATAGGTACTGTATTATAAGTCTAACATCTGGTGTTACATATTATATTAGTAGAGTTCCGGGCGATCTGGCGTAAAATGGAGTGGGGAAAGGTCATTGACCTTGGGCCACGCCCCCTTCTTTGGGGGTTTTTTGGGTTTTTTTGGTCGCTAGCCTAAGCCAAGCCCACTTTTTTTTGGGGTCCTAACCTAAGCCAATTTTTGAGGATTTTGAATTTTGGTTTTTTTTTATGGGGGTCCTAACCTAACATTTTTTGGAATTTTTGGATTTTGGTTTTTTTGGGGGGGGTCCTAACCTAGCCTAACATTTTTTGGAATTGTTGGATTTTTTGGAAATTTTTAAGTTTTGGGAATTTTTGATTTTTTAAGTTTTTGGGGAATTTTAAGCCGCCATCTTTTTTTGGCAGCCATCTTGTTTTGTAATAATTAATATTTAATTTAATATAATTTTTTGCTTTGAAAAAAGTTTGGGTGTCTCCGAGAGTCGAACCGGGTACCACCAAGACCCGAGTCCAAAACGTTAGCGGTTAGGCTATGTCGACTCTGTTAAGAAAGTACTATCTTGTGAAGTATATAAGTTTAACACCCGTCATCAACCTTGTATCAGATACAAGGTGTTATAGTGTCGTCGGGATATAGTATAAATTGCATTATAACAACCCGAACATTACCGATCGTTCCCGAATCCGACCGAAGATCACTTAGAAGAAATTAAGAGATTTAAATTTTATAGTGTTGTCGGGATATAATATACATTGCATTATAACAACCCGAATATTACCGATCGTTCCCGAGTAAATCCGAATCGCACTTACAAATCGGGGTTGCCGCAAACCCTTGTAATATATTTATACCGGTCTTACTCGAACCAAAACGCCGGACTTGACCGTCGCTGCCGCAACCCCTTGTAATATATTTCTACCGGTCTTACCCGAACCAAAACGCCGGACTTGACCGAGCTTAAGCTTCGCTGTACCCCGAATTATTTTTATAAAATGTGTTATAATGTACGGAAAACCGAGCTAACCCAAACGTAAGGCTCAGCCCGAGTTCAAGCCGTACTTAGACGAACTAAAATTTTGGCTAACATTAGGCTCGGCCGTAACCCATACGTATGATATACGTAATTACATAACCGACCAAAATATAACGTAATGTTCCTAAAAAGTAAAACAAGTTGTATTCGGTCTAACTCAACCACGGGTCACCCCTCCCCCAAATTTTGCAACAAAATTTCGAAAAAACGGAAATGTTAATGTTTTTAACGGAGGCTTAAGTGCAAACGAATTCTAAAATATATTTCGTACACATAGGCAGCTATTTAGCGTCTTTGAGTGTAGACTAATTTCCCAAATAGTCTGTTGAAATCATATATAAACTTAATTTGGTAAACTCACGCAATGGTACAATTAGGTGTACACGTAGGCAGTTATTCAAAGCGTATGGTTAAAACATTTATTCCGATAGTGGTCACGCTAAGTTTGTCCACGGAGAAGTACTACACTTCATTCTATACTTTTTACTTACTGTGTAAGAATACGTTAGCAGAATTTGATCCGATGTACTCTCCAGCGAACACTGCAAAGCTCTATCTTATTTGTGCTACTGGTAAGTAAACATATATACTAATTTTCTCTCTGTGATTTATAAGTGTTCATAATTTATGCTAATTGTTTAATTATTATTTATACAAATTAATTTTTATTTGTGTTTTAATATTAATTGGTCCATACATTTTACTTTTTTATAATAATTTCAAAACTATTTATATTTTAAACTTTATATATTTAAAATTTGAATATTTTAAACTTTATATATTTAATTGTCTGCTACATACATTGTATCGACTTTGGAGTCTTATGTTAAAAGCCTTTATGTTCTATTTAGGTTTTGAACTGACTAGCTTAAATTTTTTAAACAAACGGCCGGGGTATGTTGTTTTTAAACCGACTACTGAAATTAGCAGAGATATGTTATCGCAGTTTTTTTTTGTGGTATTATTCAGAGTAATGTATACTCAAGATGCCGTGAAATTTATTTCAACGTAGCAAATCAGCGCTACAAAATAAATTTAATCTTAAAGACAGTCACTACAACGTAATAACTAGGTTATTCGCAACCTTTGCCTGCAGTTATTTTTGTGAAACATGCCATACTCCTTTTGATCATCGTGGCCATCATAAATGTACAAGTACATGTTACGCGTGTATACGTCAGTTAAAATAATGACTCCCCATCTAACCATTACTTTTCTTGTGTTGTAGCGGAAAAAACATGGCAAGCAATGCTGACATCAAAAAACTGAACATTATGTACCTGTGTAATTGTGTCGGAAGAGATCGTATCAGTTATTTCGACCCAAAAGGAGAAGTTCACTTCGTCAACGCAGAAGGGAAACCGCTAGCCGTGGTACCGCCTAGGGTTGTTACTATGCGTATACAAGGGGCTCGAAGGACTACGGCAGTCTACACGCCGTTCAACGTGGAGGCTGACGATCTGTTAGCGTCCGAAGTTATGCCCTATAAACTAGAATAATGAATATATGAATATTATTTGTGTGTGCGTGTGTGAGTATGTGAGTGTGAATCGGTGTGTGCATTTAAAAAAATGATTTAATTATATCTTTAATCTGCAATGACATTTTGGCATTTTTTATTTCAATTTTTTTTTAATTTTCCTTCTCGTTGTCCGTCACCTTGACGTGGTGAGAAGGCTTTAAACTAAGATGGACAGTGATCGAATAATTAATTTACATACATATCTAAACATTTTTTTAAATTTCTGATAAAAACAAGTTACGTAATTACATAACCAAACTTAAGATGTAGACTTACACATTCCACACGAATCAGCTAAAAGTTATGTTAACAAGTGTAGAATGCCGAGTTGGCAGATTGGCATCCGTTGTACTGTCAATTGAATTCGCTGATTCTCTACCAGAACGCGCTACCATCGGACGGGTTAATATTTATAAGATTCTCTACCAGAATGCGCTACCGTCGAAACCTTGTAAATATAAATTACATTTAAATTCTTCTTTTTCTACAAAGTTTTTTATTTCCCCTAATAATCTTACTTCTATATATCACATGGGTTATTTTTTATATTACTGTGATATTACCTAATTGTGTTTACAAGTGCAACTTAACTGTTTCAAAATTGTTGGGTTTGAATAGCAAATATATTGACTCATTTCATTTTGTTTTCGTAACAGGATTCAACAAAGAAAGAAGACGACCGCGCTAACCACTGTCACACCGCTCCCAAGTGGTATATAGTTCAGGAGATAATTCTCAATTTACGAAAGATCTTTACCTAAATTTCCGAACCTTAGTTGAGCGCTCCATGTCGCCTAACATTAATTTATTTTGTACATGATTATGCAGTTATTTTCTCGTTCTGCATATACTTAAAGAGGACCAAAACGTTCAGTCGCTTAGTTTTTAATAAGTGTGTAGTCAACTGGAAAATTCATACTGCACACATAAAAGTACGTATACACACGAACCAATAACAATTCTAAGAGATTTTACACAAATTAACAGACAGCATTGTACCAGTGCAACATTTTCAACAACTGACTAGTGTTGTCAAGTCGAACGGTAAATATTAAGGTAGAAAATGTACAGACTGTGGAATAGCCGTTGGTTTTGTCTCTTTACATTTTTATTTCGACTAGTAGACACCTGTGTCGAATGTCTTTTATCTGTACTTAATAGAGAACTCCACCCATACTCGCTTCGCACACCGACGCAGCTATCGCAGTGTCTTTATTGGTGGTCAATAGACGTTCGCTGGCGTATTTTAAATTTCTTCTTTTAACGATCGGCTTTGAGCTCTGACTCTATAAACATCAACCTCTACGGTCTACAAAATACCACTACGGTACCCTGTCTCACGCAACTAGTTTGTCTTATCTATCTAGCCAATTTGACCAAAAGCATGTTCTCGTGCTTTTTCAAAACTTTAACGGGGTTTCATATCCATAGTACTGTGCACGGTATTATTGTACGGCTTTACTATATTCGGTAATAGATCGACCAACTCGTATCTGCCGCGGGCCGTAAATTCACGCAAAAATTCTATTTTTCAAAGTACGATTCAACCTTTCCACTATGGACGCTTTTTGCTGAAATAAGTCGCGTAATGATTTATTTTGTGTTTTCGCATTTATTTTTGTACGTGCGCGTTGGAAAATTCGGTCTGGAAATGTTTCATCTTATGATTGTAAAATATCGATTCCAAAGCGGTCGCTACGTCTAACCCAGATTTCGACTTTATAGGCACAGGAAAAATACTTAGGTTAGCATACGAGTCTAAGATATTTACTAACTAAACCCAAACTACAACCAATAATACCTTGGAGATACATAACGTTATTTAACCTAACGGACATTAGCGGACATTACTTATTAGTCAAAAAATGTTTTGACAATGACCACGACAACGACAATAACGACAAAAACAACGACAAAGACAACGACGAAAACGACGACGAAGTTAACGATGACCACGGCAACGACAAAAACAACGACGAAAACGACGACGACTTGACGACAAAGACAACGACGAAAATGACGACGACTTTAACTATGACCACGATATCGACGACAACCACGACAACGACAAT